>JAJOOF010001275.1:0-50819 GCA_029582545.1 Solanum lignicaule | reverse complement strand
AATTTACTTGGTTTGGAAGAGTAAAAGTCTAAACGTCAAGAAACGACAACGACATCCGGAAACTAGAGAAGAACCGAATGATGGTATAATCTTGTAAAAAGGATTTAAATTAGGCAAATATATGTTTAGGGTCCAAACGTCCAGGTACGAACCCCCAAGGACCACCCTAGGGGTCCTTGAGGAGGACCCAAACTTGGACCCAAAAGATGTCAAAACTACAGCAAACGACCAGACCAAGACTCACGGCCAGTAGACTGGTCTACGGACCGTAACTCATGGTCGTGAGCCCATACTTAGTCATGGGAGACTTGGCCCCCAAAAGGGAGCCTCAGTACCAGAAGACAGATGACCAGTACGGTCCGTAACTCCACCTACGGTCCATAGGTGGAGGGTCGTCAGTCCTGGTAGTTTTTAAGATTTAGGGTCTTAGTTTTAGTTAGCTATTTAATTAAGGGTTAAGAGAGGTGGTTAGCTAATTAATTACCATTCTAAACCTAACTATAAGACCCTAACCCTAAGACTTTAACTCTAACAACTAAACTCACAAGTCAAACTCATTCTTCTCAAGACTCTCCCAACTAAGAACCCCATTGAAGAAGAAGACCAAGGTTCATCTAGGGCAGCAAGGTTTCGATTTTTCTCCATCAGTTCTCAAGGAATTAACCAAGGTATGGTTGCTTATCACTCTTGGGGATTACTTTCCCCAAGAGGCCTCTTCAAGATGAATTCCAAAATCTCCAATTTCTAGGTTTTCAATCCAAAAACGTGGTTCTTCTTTATAAAGTGAAATTGAGGTTATAAACTGACTTTGATTGATGTTATATGAACAATTATGGATGAATTTATGTTGTATTGGTGGTTTCTTGAAGAATTCCCCATGAGACCTATGTTTCTCCTTCTTTTCCTAATTCTAACCCTAGTTTGTGTTGGATATTAATTGATGGCTATGAATTGAATGTGATGTTATGTAATTCATGTTGTATGATGATTCTACCCTAGGTTATGTATAATTTCTATGAAATTATGGTTGAGTCTTTAAATGAAGCGTTGAAGGCTATGAAGGGAATATGTCAATTGCTTATATTGATGTTGATTAAGTTATTACTTCATGAATTACCTTGTATTATGCATTGGTTATGAATTGTTGGGTAATTGAAGTATGAATGTCCCATGAAAGGCAAGAAGGTTGGTTCTTCTTTGAACTCAAGTATGAAAGGTGAATTACTTAGATTGTAATGATGTTATACGTAATATGTTGTTGTGGTGTTGATGATTTTTTTTCCTCATCCTTAACCCTCTACACTTGAATTAGCTATGAAATATGTATGTATGTTATGGTATGATTTCTATATGATTGAAAGGTAGTTCTCATGATTACAGTGTAATGTAAAGTGAAAGGTTTACTCACTTGCTAAGTGTTTCTAAAGTGAAAGGATTGTTACTCACTTATGAACACATATGAGCTACTATGGTAAGATGTTTACATAAGAGTCTACTAAAGGCTAATGTGAACTTATGTGATGACTAAAAATGATTTCTAAAGGGAATTAGATGCTTAGCACCGAAAGGGCATGTAAATGAGATGGATGTCTCACGTTTAGTAAGTCCGGCTCCCCACATGGATTTCCTCACGTTTAGCAAGTTCGGATTACCCACGATATGTGTTGTCTCATGAGATGGAAACCCCCACGTTTAGTAAGTTAGGGTTTCTAGAAGCAATCTCCTTGATCCTTAACTATGTTCCCACATAGGACTCTAGCTTAGTGGATCCACCTAGATAGCTATGTACGAATGGTTACACCTTGAGGACTATAATGCTTACTTTGTGTGCATATTGGATTTACTTGGTAAAAAGCATGTTTGAATAAAATGTCCTTTTATGCCTGTTTCAATGGTTTTTATGCATAGTAGTCATACTTAGTACGTGTGTTGTGCTAACCCATATTTTTTCCCTTTTTCCCCAAACATTTAGGTTCAGGCCATTGAGGATTCAAGCTTACTTTTCAAGACACTTGGAGTTGCTTCCCCAAGTTGGTGAGTCCTCAACTCCGAGGACAAGACCCATTGATCTAGCTTCTATGTTTAGTTCTTTGCTTATGTTGAAAGACATTGTTGTACTTCCTATTTTCAATACTTCTTATTGATGTAAGGGCTAAGTCCCATTTTCGATACTTCTATGTCTAGATGGTGCATTGTGACGAAGTTAGATTATATTTTTCATATATGAAGTGAAGTTGAACTTCCAAAGTAAAAGTTTTAAATTTTCTGTGATTTTATTCTATGATACATGTTATGAAGAATGCTAAAGGGCTTGTATAAGACCTCTTCAAGGTCGAATACGTCGGTAACGACTAGGGGGTGCTCTTGGGTCGTTACCGTTGTATCTGATTCCTGATCTTTAATTGACTCATATCTTTGTGTGAATATGGAATCATTCTTTGTGCGAGGACATTTAGATATTTTTGTTAAGCTTGAACTTGCACAAGTAGCAAGTATTGTGAGCATGAGAATCTTTGGTGATGGTGTGTCACAATTTGAATCTTTGTGTACACAATTGATCCTTGCATAAGTAAATTGAGTCTTGTTGCGTGCATTCATGATTTAGTCTTGTGTAGCACTGTTTTAGGCACCCTTTTTGAACGGATGAACTTGAGTTTGCTTGAGGACAAGCAAAAGTTTAAGTTGGGGGTGTTGATGAGTCCACAAATTGGACTCATTTAGGGCTTTATTTTAATGGAAATAGTGTCCTTGAATGCTTGTTTTATCTCAATACCTAATTAAAATGCTGAAGTTTCAGGTATTTGAAGTTTTAGTGGAAGCATAGACACTTAGGTGCAAAACGGAGCAAATAGGGCTGAAAAGAACAAGAAATGGAATCTTGCAGATTGCCGAGTTCAACTTGGCGAGTCGCCGAAATGACATGAACCGTCCTTCGTTCCAGTACGCGAAGCCTTGAAGGAAATGGATGAAAAGGCGAGGAAAGGAGCAGTCGGCAAGTCGCCGATCAGTTCTGCGAAACAGTACTGTACCACCTAATGATCTAGAATGTGAGGATGCTAAAGGCAAGACACTGAAGGCGATGAGCTGACCAAAAGGCGGATTGCCGAGTTCATCGGATATCTCGACTAATGTCGCCGAACAATTCTCTGCAGCACAATCTGTGAAAACTATAAATACTAGTTAGAATTGTAGTCTTAGGAGAACAATTTCGAGTGGAACAATTATTATTATTATTTTCACTTTAGAACACACTTTAGCTGTATTTTTCTCTCAAGTTTGGAGAGGGTTTTGTGGAGACTTGAAGAAAGGAGTTCTTCTTCGCCAAGTTGGAAGTGGGTCTTCTCTATTCATTTTCCTTTGCTTAATTTAAGGTTTAATTTCTTATACCTAGTTGATTTCATTATCATGTTAGGTATAATTTCTTATTCCTTGATGTGTGGCTAAAAACCCCCATTCTTGGGGTGTGATTTAGCAAATATGGGTTGTTATTCTTGTTGGGTCTTGCTTGCTGATAAGTTAGATGTATTTTAATGGTGATTTCACCTAGTGGTTGTGGTTTAATCTAAAAGGTTTGTAGTTGCAAATATAAAGCCAACTATGTATTTTCGGCTTGCCCGAGAGCGAGGTCGCGAAACTAAAACCACTAGACTGATGGCCTAAGGAGTGGGTCGACATGAGGTTCAGCCCGAGAGGGTGAGCCCTAGTCCCATATCCTAACACTTAGCACGAGAGAGTCAATGGGGTAAGGGGTAGGCTGGTCTTCATGCGGTAAATGGGTGTCCGAGAGGAACACATTTGAAACGGGGTAAGTTGCTTGAGAGGGAACTTATTTCCATTTAAAGCTTAGCCTAGTCACTATTATTTTGCAAATTTTCTATCAAAAGCACGTACCCAACAATTTATCTCAACTTATATTGCAGTCACATCCCAAGAACCTTTCCCCATACTTGATTTTCTTGTTTATTTTGCTGTTTTAGTACTTGGTACACAACCCCCTTTGATAGTTGACACTTTTGTGTCGCCCCCTTTAATTTACAATGTTTTTTTATCACAAATGTCTTTAGCTACGACTAGTTAGAATGTAAATTCTATTTTTCTATCAATTCTCAAAACCGCTCCCTTGAAACACGACCCCAACCCTTGGTTGGGTTACTATATTATCGATGATCGTAAACACTCATACCGTAGGATAGTGTCATTGGTCACGATAAGTATCAGTAAGCAAATGCTGATGGGCGAAGCAAAAAGGAAGAAGGCGATTCACGGAATCAATCGGCGACCCTGATCAAGATCACCGTAAGTTACAGTGATTTAGATCAAGAATTGATAACGAATTGAAGGCGAGACAAAGAAACATTGGCAGATCGCCGAGTTGATCGGCGATCTCGACTAACGATGCCGAATGATCTGCTGCAGCACATATTAATGAAAACTATAAATACTCGTTGAGAGTTGTAGCTTAGTATCAGATTTTTAATATAAAACTTTTAACATAGAATTTCGAGTTCTAAGTTTGGAGAGGGTTTTGAAGAACTTGAAGGTTCAAAGGGTTTCAACTCTATGATTTTGGGTTTGGGTCTCTTGGATTCTTTACTCTTTGCTTGTTTTGAGACTTAAATCTTCATACCCATTTGAATGCAAACTCATATTGGTATAAATTTCTATCTCTTTTACATGTCTAACTAAAACCCCAATTCTTGGGGTGTGATTTTGTGAATATGGGTTAGATTAATTGTTGGGTCTTGCTTGCTGATAGTTTATTTGTTGTTTAAATGTGATTTCGTTTAGTAGTTGTGGTGGAACTTAATGACATTCTAGTTGCAAATACGATTTCACCTTTGTGTTTTCGTCTTGCTCGAGAGAGAGAGGTCGTAAAACTAAGACTACTAAATTGATGGCCGGTGGGAGTGGGTCGACATTAGGTTCAGCTCGAGAGAGTGAACCCTAGTCCTTCTCCCATACACTCAGCTCGAGAGAGTGAGTGGGCTAAGGCGGAGGCTATTCTTCATGCGGCAAGTGGGTGTCCGAGAGGAACCTATTTGATTCGGGGTAAGTTGTTCGAGAGAAAGCTTACCCCCACTATAGTCTAGCCTAGTCACAAATATTTAATGAAATTACTATCAAAAGCATGTACCCACTGATCAAGTCTAATCTGTATTCCTATCACATCCCAAGAATCCTCTCTCCTTGATTAGTACTGTTTACATTTTTGCTTGTTTTTGCTTACTTGTCACAAACCCCCATTGATAATTGACGCTTGTGTCACCCCTTTGATTTAACATGTTTCCATTCGATAATGTCTTTAGCTATGACTAATTAGAACTAATTTTTATTTTTATACTAGTTCTCAAAACCACTCCTTGTGGGAACGATCCCAACCTTTGGTTGGGTTACTATACTATTGTACGATGGTAGACACTTACATTGGAAGTTGTGTCTTGATTACGCAAACATCAAAATGGCACCGCTGTTGGGGAGTGGTGTTATTTGAGAATTCTTAGTTTAGTAAAAAATTTGTTCTTCTTAATCATAGTTTACTCACTTAATTTTCAGTTTTGTTTTGAGTATTTGTGTGTCACAACAGGACATATGAGTGCAAATGGGGAGAATAGATGTCAAGCAGGTCATCCAGCGGGTGGTTCTTTTCATCGAGACGACATCGATGATGTTAATATTGTTTATAACCCTGCCCACGTGGGTGAGATGGGTGCAATTTTCATGTCACAAGCCGACGGAAATGCAATGTTTGAAGTTACTAGCGGAACACTCCAGCTCATACATTCAAGAGGTTTATTTGGAGGGGTAGAGCATGAAGATCCTCACGAACATATATGAAGCTTTGTGGAAGTGTGCACCCCTTTATTGTTAAAGAATCTATCTCAAGAATCCATACGGCTTCGCTTATTTCCATTATCATTGACCGGGGGAGCTACTAAATGGTTGGTTGAGTTTCCAAACAACTCCATCAAATCATGGGAGGAGCTGGTTATGGCCTTTCACAAAAGATTCTTTCCTCCATCAAGAATGATGAAACTGAGGGACGACATTCAGAATTTCAAGAAAAAGGAGGGTGAACCAATTCACAAATCATGGACAAGGTTTAAGAGATTTTTGCATAAGTGCCCAACGGATGGACTGCCAGGTGAATTGTTGCTCTAATACTTTTACCGTAGTCAAGACTCGGTTAATAAAGGGATAGCTGATCAATTGGTACAAGGAGGAATAATGTTACAATCATTTGAAGTAGCATTATTTCTACTAGATGGTATGACTAAAGTAAACCAGGCATGGTACACCAAAGATGATCAAGTTTCCCCACTGTGGTTCAGATTAACACAAGAACAACTCGATAAAGAAAGGGAGAGAGACGAAAACATCAAAAAGATGTTGTCTCAAATGGAAATTATACAAGAACACATGAAGGGCACATATGGAGTATTTGAAGTTGAGGAGGGTTCTTCTTTCGGTTACTCAAGACCGGGGGAGAATCACGGTTGGAACTCCAGAAGATACGAAGAGGGTTTCCACCTACGCTATCAACAGCGGGGCATAAATCAAGGTTGGAACTATTATAGGAGTGAAGAACTAAGGAGATATTGGCAAGATTGGGCTGAGCAGGATGATCATGAGGAGGACCATACTCACTTGAGTGAAAGCCTGAAATCCAAAAAGGGTGCAAGTAGTCCTCGGGTAAATGATTTATTGTCACGCATACTCGATAAATTTTAGGGCTTTGATGATTTACTGAAAGAGATGAAAGATGACTTTTCATCATTGAACAATAAAGTGAATTCTCATGCTGGTGCCATGAAAATGTTGGAAGGTCGATTGAGTCTATTATCAACTCAATTAACGTCCAAAACACTGATGGAAAATATTAAAAGAGAGCTGGTTGTAGTTACCCGTAGCGGAAAGGCAGCAATAGGGAATGTGATGGAAGATGAGGATCAACAAAAGCATGAAGAGAGCTAAGGTATGGAGGAACAAGAATTACCTAGTCGACAAAACCTTACCAAAGAACCACAGGAGGAAGCGGAGCAACAAGTTCAAGTACCAAAAGTCATGCACCCTTTACCCAAGATTCCTTTACCCAAGATTTCTCCACCATTTCCCTAACGCTTGAAAAAGAACAATGAAGACGAGAAGTTCAAAAATTTCTTGTCACTGTTCAAGAAATTATCCATTAACCTCCCTCTGGTGGAAGCATTGTTGGAAATCCCGGGATACGCCAAATTCATGAAAGAGCTAGTTATAAAGAGAATGAGCTTGGACTATGAAACAATTGAAGTACCCCATAGTTGCAGTGCAATTATGACAAAAAAGCTAATCACTAAGAGAGAAGATCCTAGGGCATTCACCATATCATGCACCATTGGTACGCTCCAATTATCTAAAGCTTTGTGTGATTTAGGAAAAAGAATCAACTTGATGTCGTATGCAATATACAAGCAGCTTGGTTTGGGTGAACCAAGAGACTCCTTATGGCAGATTAATCAATCAAGCATCCAGTGGGGATACTCTATGACTTCTTGGTAAAAGTAGATCGGTTCATATTTCCGGCTGATTTTGTGATTTTAGATTGTGAGATCAATGCTGAAATCCCCATTATTTTGGGAAGACCATTCTTAGCAACCGGGAGGGCATTGATGGATGTCGAAAGCGGGAAATTGAAGTGCTGGGTCAACAATGATGAGGTAACCTTCAATATTTGCAAATCCATGAGACAACCAAGTGATATCCATGTGGTGTCAACTGAGGATGTTATAGATGAAGCGGTGGAAAGTGTGAGCCATTTGATGCGAAAGAATGAACCCCACTACAAGAAAAAGCTTTATTTATGACCAACATTTAGGGACAAACTAATAATCTTGTCTCTAAAAGTATATGTATTATGACGAGATTATATTTTGGTCCTTATTTATATACTTTATTGTGAAGGTACTAAATATGGTCCCTAAAGAACCATGTAACTAGTCCCAAATTATATAATTGAAGGCCTTGCAAGGAAGGATTGGGAGAAAGTGGTCAAATTTAATAATAAATTATTTTTAAAAAATAAAACTTTTCCTTTAACAAAATCTTAGGCGCCAAAACAAATTACTGTATATTGAAATAAATATTAAAAAGCTTTCTATTTTCTAAAATATCAAAACGCTGCCCTAATCTCACATCTATCCCCATATCGCTCTTCGTTTTCCACCGAAACTCTGTCCTAATCTCGGCGAAGGTAGTTTTCCATCGCAGTGCTGCCCTAAACTCGAGGCAGGTATCTTCTTCCTTGTGTCGTCCTGCTCTGCTCGAGATAGAATTTCAGGTGCACTTCTTTTCCGGTCTGGTTACTATTTTCTTTCATAAGTTTTATTGGTGGCATTTTTTTCTTGTTTTATTCAAGTTACTTTTCTTCCATTAGCTCTGCCCTAAATTAATGGCATTTTTAAATTGGTTGAAGGCATTTAAACAGAATGTTAAGGACCAGTTTCAGTTTTCGTATATATGATTTCTTATTTTATGTTGACATCCATGGTACAAATAGATTGTGGGACTTTGAAGCCAAAAATTACATATTTAATATTTTGCTAGTGAAAGTGTAGTTTGCTATAGAGATAAGTCCAAGCTAGTAGATGCCTGGATATATTTAAAAAATCAGTGCTTTACTTGTAGTGTTGACAGAGTACTAGTTGTTTTATGTAAACAACTATTTTTTTCATCAAAACTCTTAGACTCATCACTTAGGTGCTCAGTTCCATTGCCTTATTCTCAACATGTTTATATGGAGTTGAACCCTATTCTTTACATGTTATATGACTTAATTTGAAGTTGTATTACGTGTTTGGAAATTTATTGAATCAATTGAATAGGTGTAGAGACTAAATAGTCTTCGGATGATTCCGAAGTCGAAAGGGCCTTATTTCGAAGCCAGAAGGGAAAATGAATTATCAATTAACCAAAAGGTACAAAGTGTTGTATTCTCAGCAACAAACAAATTCTATTGACGACTCACCTAAACAACAATTAATTAATTCGTCGGGCAAATTCCTACGACATAAAAATTTTATTTCCTTCTCAGTCGTTCTATGCCAACTTCCAATTTTTTTTGTTAATTTTTAGTGTTGTCAACCAACACAACAAGGAACTATTTTTAGTCATTCTGTGATTCTTCTATTTGATAGTCGTGCAAAGGCTCACGCCTCACCTGAATATATAAGATCTTCAGTTCATGTCCTCCAGTTTTTTGTCACCTACAACTGAAATCCTATAGTTTGCAAAAACTATGCTCTTATATGTAAGAAGAGCACTCAAAAATATCAAATCGATTAGACATGTATTCTTTACCTGTTCGGCAATTATTCTTTCATTGGACGTCATATCAATGTTAGTATGTTACATGAAACAAAAAAATTCTCTCATCACAAAGAAAGACATATATTCTGCCTATCATATAATATTTATACTTGTTATAGTACATTAAAGTAACTACTTCATAACAATACCTCTCGTACATTTTGTTGGAATGACTAATCACAATAGATCGAGATCATTAATCCTAGAAGTATATTTAGGATACATAGCTAGGATTATCCATTACAAAATATCTTGACAGCTTTTGGTTTGATGTTATTAACTTTTAAGCATGCTATATGTGGCTGTTTTGCTACTCGTAAAAGGATATCTCAAATTATATGTGCTTCTTCTTTGCTCCCCTTGCCTGGCCACTTTATAATTCCTGATTGCAATATATAATACATAGTTGCTTCTATATATACCAAACACTTCTATTTTACCATTTTTACCTTTGAATGAATCACTGTCCAATTAACTTCTTCATTCCAATGTAGTGTTTTCCTCAGAGTTCTCATCCATCTAAGTAGACTGGTCCATATGCCTGACGAACACTCTAAAAGAAGAATTATAAAGGTTACATGTAGCTTCATTGGTTCCATTAAACAATACAAAACTCTTGACCTGTATACATTCTTTGCCGAGATGATTTTATGACTTTTCGAAAGTTGTTTTTTTTTCCCGATTTGGTTACTCTTGTTCTTCTACTGTCTTGTGTAGTTGAATTATTTTAGTTGTTGATTCTCCTTTATTTGAAATCACACCTCAATGAATGATGTTTATTTCATTATGTAAGTCGTGGAAGCACAATCTCTATGTTGAACATTTTATTATGACCTTGTTTTGACAGGATGTTTATAGATGCAATTAGATTATAAGTTACTTCAACAATGCCCCTCTTCTCGAATAGGAGGGGAATTGATACAAAAGTAGATTATTTAGCGGCCATACATTACATTAGTCTTTGTATCACGATGAGAAACTTGTGCCATCATTATTTTCCTACTAACAAATTTCGTTAACATTAGAATCTGGTCCTGCCAGATTATTGGAACATTATCTTTTCTAATTAATTTTTCTTATATTCTTGCAGATTTGTTGATGTTTATGGATAACATTTGATGAAATTTAGACTCCTTTTGAGGTGAACAATTTTATTATTCAAGTGTAAAATTTACATATATTTTTTTTGGTAAGCAAATAATTGTACTTACCCATCAAGAAAACCACATTAAACACAAGGTTGTTCCAAGCTTGGGCAAACTATCCCAAACATTGCAGGTAGACTTATTTTCATAATAGTTCATACATGACTAGAGGTTAAAATATAAAGAACTAGTATATAGAAGTTTGAATCTTCACTTGGATGTCTCTCAAGGTGTCGCATTTTTCTAGATAATTTCTTCTGCATATTACCTCAGAAAAGAGTTCTTGTGAAAATGAATTTGATCAACTGTCGGTCAATTCTTGCCTTCTTTTGGAAATAACCTCATTTTTTTCTCTAACCAAATGTAATATACTTCAACAGCTAATCACATTCTATAGATATTTGCAATAATTGAATGACCTCTTGCATTTACCACAACCCATTGAATTTCCTCAGTCCATTTTGTTACAACTCTGTTTTGTTCATTCAAGTTGAATATTTCCGCCAGATAATAGCAGAGTATTTGCAATGAAATAGTAGGTGATCAAGTGTTCTTGGATGGTCTAAACAGAGCAAGCCTGACATATCTTTGATATCAGACCAATTTGCAATCCTGTCTTTAGTATGTAGTCTTCCATTTAGAGCCAAGAACAAAATGAGTATTCATGTAGGAGCACCATAATTGTCACACAAGCCTTCTCCATGAACATTTAGGGTAGACACCTCTAATCTGCAGATATATCTTATGTGTAGCAAACTATCCATTTGCATAATATCAGGTTCTGTAGGCCTATTTGTTCCATATACTTTGCAGCTTTAAGGATTTTTTTTCACAAGACAAGATGCTTATGTTGGTGTATATTATTATACCAATCATTATTTAATGCCATCTCAAAAATTTGTACTTGCAGATTTTGAAGATTGAAGTTACAAGTGAAGATGCAAGTTTAGAAGATGCACAAACTCATTATCAATTTGCTATGAATGTTATGGAATACTTGATATTATAGTCTAGCTAAGATGTTAGCTAAGTTTTTTCTTAGCTATATATATTATCTCTTTGTATTGAGATTTTCAGTAGTAATTCAATATTTATTTATTGATATTTTTTTTGTGATATCGAGCTCTAGAACAATTGGTGGTTAATTAGAGATCAGAATTATTGTTCGTGTCTAATGGTCAATCAAGGACTAGAAATGTTCCTCTCTGAAGGATATATAAGACCAGAAACATTACTCGTCTCTAAATGATATCTAAGACCACACTGTTTTCGTTGCTAAAGAGTACAAGGACCAGGTTGCTGCTAGTTGTTAAAGATTATTAACGACTAGAAAGTAAAAAATTTAATTAAAATAAATCGTCTATTTGAGACCAGAAATGTCGTCTTTAAAAGCATGTAACGGCCAACGTTTTCCCTCGTCCCAAAATACATATAACGACCAGCTAATGAAACCCGTCGTAGTTAACCTTTAGCGAAGACGGCTATTAGGACGGGTGGTGACTAGCCTTTTCCCTTCGCAATAGATCATTTGGTACCAGATTTGGACATTTAGGGACAAGATTTCCCTTCCTTAGAGACTGTTTTTCTTGTAGTGGGCCCCTTTATCTGTGCTTGCTAATTATGATGAATCCGAAGTTCAGGGCAATGATGAAGTGGTAGCTGCCTTACCGGGATTAGGAGTATATTCAAGGAATCCAATCAAGTTGGATATCGACATGAAAAACAGAGAAATCCTCCTGCAAAGCCATCAACTCAGGAACCACCAAATCTGGAGTTAAAAGCACTACCATCTCATCTCAAATATGTCATTTTAGGAGCCAATAATACTTTACCCGTGATTATCGTAGCTGATTTGCTTGAAAGGTAGGTGAACTTGCTCATTGGAGTACTGCAGAAGCATATAAAAGCTATAGGATGGACCATAGCTGATATAGGGGGCATTCCTCCTGGTATATGTACGCACAATATTCGGCTTGGTAATGAATGTAAACCTAGTGTGGAACATCAACGGAAATTGAACCCACCAATGAAAGAGGTAGTGAAAAAGGAGATTATCAAGTGGTTAGATGCGGGAGTAATCTACCCGATTGCAGATAGTAAATAGGTAAGCCCGGTACAATGTGTACCAAAAAAGGGAGGTATCACTGTAGTCCCAAATGCAAAGGGGGAACTCGTGCCGACGAGACCGGTGACTGGGTGGAGAGTATCCATGGATTATCGAAAGCTTAACTCATGGACCAAAAATGACCACTTCCCAATGCCTTTTATGGACCAGATGCTTGACCGGTTATCGGAAAAGGGGTGGTATTGATTTTTAGATGGGTACTCCGGTTACAATCAAATCTCTATTGCGCCGGAAGACCAAGAGAAACCCATTTTTACTTGCCCTTATGGAACATTTACATTTAAAAGAATGTCATTCGGGCTATGTAATGCCCCAACAACATTTCAGCATTGCATGTTGTCTATTTTTTCGGATATGGTCGAAGACTGTATGGAGGTATTCATGGACGACTTCTCAGTTGTAGGGGATACGTTTGAAGAATGCTTGATACACTTAGGGCAGGTGCTCCAAATATGCGTGGAAACGAATCTAGTTCTAGATTGGGAGAAATGTCACTTTATGGTGAAAGAAGGTATTGTTCTCTGGCACAATGTGTCGCAAAAGGTGCTGGTAGTTGACAAGGCAAAAATTGAGGTCATTGAGGAATTACCCCCGCCGATTTCAGTGAAGGGTGTTCGCAGCTTCATGGGGCATGCAGGGTTCTACCAAAGGTTCATTAAAGACTTCTCAAAGATCGCACACCCATTATGCAGATTCTTAGAGAAGGAAGTGAAATTCTATTTTGATGACGCTTGTATGGCTGAATTTCAGTGTTTGAAAGAGAAACTAGTATCCACCCTGATTATCATCAGCCCTAATTGGTCCGAATCTTTTGACGTAATGTGTGATGCTAGTGGTATAGCATTGGGGGTCGTGTTGGGGTAAAAGCACAACAAATTATTTCACCTAATTTATTATGCAAGCAAGACTCTTTTTCTAAATAGTGCTCAGCGCATTTATACGGTCACTGAACAAGAGTTGCTAGTGATAGTCTATGCATTTGAAAAGTTCCAGGCATACTTTCTAGGCACCAAAGTAATCGTACATACTGATCATGTTGCACTCCGTTACTTGATGGCAAAGAAAGATGCAAAACCAAGATTGATAAGGTGGGTGCTACTATTACAAGAATTTGATTTTGAGGTAAAAGATCGAAAAGGATGTGAAAATCAAGTGGCTGATCACTTATCAAGGTTGGAAGTAAGGTAAAATGCTGAGCATGAGGGCGACATAGACGACTCCTCCCTCGATAAATAGGTGTTTGCAATATCTCTCAAACATACGCCATGGTATGCAGATTTTGCAAATTACATTGTGTGTGGGCTGATGCCGGATGAGTTGACCTTTTACGAACAGAAAAGGTTCATGTTCGATGTTAAAAAGTACTTTTGGGATGAACCATACTTGTTTCTAGAGTGTGTTGAACATGTCATTAGAAGGTGTGTTTCAAAAGAAGAAGCCGTAGAAATTCTCCATGCTTGTCATACATCTCCAGTGGGAGGTCACCATAGTGGTATTCGCACCACCGCTAAAGTTGTCCAGAGTGGATATTACTGGCCGTCCCTTTACAAGGATGCACATGAATTTGCGAAGAAATGCTTTCAATGTCAGCAGCAAGGCGGAGTGTCTAGAAGACACGAATCACCTCTGACTCCTATTTTAGAGATCGGGTTATTCGATATATGGGGAATCGATTTCATGGGCCCATTTGTGAGCTCATTTGGAAATAAATATATCTTGGTGGTTGTAGATTATGTTTCCAAATGGGTGGAAGCTATTGCACTTCCAAACAACGAAGGAAAAAGTGTTGTCCAATTTTTGGAACGTTACATATTTGCGAGATTTGGCACTCTTAGGGCAATTATTAGTGATGGGGGATCCCACTTTTGCAACAAATGGTTCTCAATGGCACTGAGCAAATATGGGGTGAATCACAAGGTAGCAACTCCATATCATCCCCAAACAAGTGGCTAGGTCGAGGTATCGAATCGGGAGATCAAAAGCATCCTGGAAAAGACAGTGAATGTCAATAGAATTGACTAGTCTAGGAAGCTCGATGATGCACTTTGGGCATATTGGACCGCTTACAAAACACCCATTGGTATGTCACCATAATAATTGGTTTTTGGTAAGGCTTGTCATTTGTCCGTCGAGTTAGAACATAAAGCATTGTGGGCATTGAAAGATTTAAATTTGGACTGGTCAAAAACTTCAAGGGGAAGGGTAGAGCAGTTGAACAAACTCGATGAATTTAGACTCAGATCTTATGAAAGTTCAGCCATTTACAAAGAGAAGATGAATAAATGGCATGATGCTCGAATACTCAAGCGGGACTTCAAGGTGGGAGATTGGGTGTTGCTATACAACTCTCGGCTTAGACTCTTTCTCGGAAAACTCAAATCCAAATGGTCTGGACCTTTTAGAGTAACCCGAGTGTTCACCAATGGTGCCATAGAAGTTGAAGATCAAGAAGGACCCTGATTTAAAGTGAACGGTCAACGTTTGAAATTATATTTTGGGGAATGTCAAGAGATTTGTTTGATTGAAGTGGTGTATCTGGAGGATGCTTGAAGGCACTTCCACGTCGTACCATGACGTTAAATAAGGCGCTTCTTGGGAGGCAACCCAAGTACTAGAATTTTTTTTAAAAAATAAAATGTTTGAGATTTTTGTAGGAGGAAGAACTCTCGGCGAATAACCGAACTTGCTTGGCGTACTTGATGTGATTTGTCATGGGGAAATTAAACTGAAGATGAGGCTATGGAACATTCAGCAAGTCTAAAATGTTTGTTCTGAAATTTTACACTTTTAGCCAAATATTTTGCTTAGTTTTCATACTTATTCTTCTAAAGCTGCTATAGCCACGTATAGCCTACAAGAATTGCATATGCATCTATATGTCAAAGTGTAATGCCACATAATACCATTTGACACATGTTTTGTGCCTTGCACAGGGATATACATTTGCTTCTATGGATAGTGTCAAAGAACATGAATGGATCACAGAGGCCTTGATCTCAATATAATTTACTTCTTAAACTTTTATTTTATGGATACTATTTCAGATCACTATAATAGAAGGAGAGTTGTGGAAGTAAACTTGCATTTTGATTTTGTATACTGTCAGGAGAAATGGCTTTTAAACATATTTGTAATTTTGCAATGTTTTAACGTATAATAGAAGGAGAATTGTGGAAGTTATTTGTTTTTCTGGCTTGAAAAATGGTACGCAGTCGCGCTTTCTTACAAACTAATCCTACCTAAACCTTTTTCAGCCAAATGAGCCTGATTGTAAGAAGCTTCCATAGAATTACGACTTCTAATCTTAGACACTAACAATTTGTGCTACATATCCTGCAACTTGTATTGAATATATTTAAAGCGTCGTTATTATTTTATATTTTTTTTATATCACTTTAGCAATTACTCTTGAATATATATTGTTGAGAATAAATCTGATGTTATTGATATTTTTCATCAATTTCATTTATTAGCTGAGAAAATTCTTCGGTTGCTCCATTAAACGATTTCAAGCATATTGGCGAGTTGGTTTAAAGCCTTGACTTCCTATGTGCACACACATGGAGTCACACAACGTGTTTCCTATCCATGAACTCCTTAAGAAAATGGGTGTCAAAAAGAAAAATAAAACATGGGCATGTCACTAAAACTGGCCGTGCAGTGTTTCTGAACTCACATGTCCGTTCAAATTTTTGGAAAAATACATTTGAAACGATTGCTTTTCCAATTTATCTTCTGCCCACTCCTCCATTAAATCATCAAAGTCCATGTGAAATTTTTCTTGGTGAAAAGCATGGTTATAATCAACTACGTATTTTTGGTTCCTTGTGCTACCATTGGCTTCGTCCTCGTTCCACTCACTGTGACTTTCTTGGTTGTACTTGCACTCTGACAGGCTACAAGTGTTGTTATCATGCCCTTAACAATTTTATTGTTTCATGTCATGTGTTATTTGATGAATAAGTGTTCCATTTTCAAGAAGTCGATGGTGTGTGCGCTGAATCCACTAAGCCTGACACAAACCTATTTCTTGCTATTACTACTCCTCATATGGGTCTAGCTACACCCATGCATCCACCTATTTCTCACCCTCAACTACCAGTAAGGCAAGAATCAATCTCAAGTCATCAGCCATCCTCTCTGCACTTTTCTCTTGCATCATCTCCATCACATGCTTCTCCTGTTTCACTTGGTACTTTCTAACATGATACACAAGTTCAATACCTTTGCATATTTGTTGTAAATGAATTTTCTAGATGAATAATAATCCAGATGGCTCCATTGAATGACATAAGTCTAGATTATTTGCCAAGGGTTTCCATTAATGGCCTGGAATTGACTTTGATGATACTCTTAGTCCTGTTGTCAAACCTACAACTGTTCCAGTATTAATTTCTATTGTCATGTCAATCAACTTGATATATTTAGCGTGCTCTTGCATGGAAAGCTATAGGAGGATGTATACATGGTTCAATCGCCAGGTTTTGTTGACCCTAATCACCCTAATTATAGATGCAAGCTAGAGAGGTCTATTTATGTCTTCAAATAGACTATTTGACTAAGCAATAAATGTTTGGTTGATACTTTGTATGAGCTTTGTTTCCATGGCTCTAAAACAGATTCCTCACTCTTTGTTAGATTCATGGGTGCAGAAAATCTATTTTGTTTTATCTATGTTGATGACATTATAGTCTTGGGCATGTCTATACATCTAGTTTCATCATTGCTTCAACAGATTGAAATTCCCTTCTCGTTGCGCAAGGTATTGAAGCTACATGGAGATATAATTGTTTGTTGTTACACCGGTCTAAATATACACATGATCTCTTGGAATATTGTAACATCTTAACTTGCAGTGATATTTCTACTCCCCAGTGCCGGAGTAACAAGTGACAATACTCAATTTCTTTATGCAAGCCTTTATCAAAGTTTTGTTGTCGGCTTACAATATTTCACTTTCTCTAGACTTGATATATATCTCCTTCTCCGTTAATAATGTTTGTTGGTTCATGCATAATCCGATAGATAAATATTGGGCAGCAGTTAAGCATATCTTGCGACATCTAAAATCAACTTCTTCTCATGGTATTTTCTTTCCAAACCATAAATCTCACCAATTACAAGGATATTGTGATGCCAATTTGGAAGGAAGTATAGATGATCATAATTCTTCTATTGGTTTTGAAATTTTCTTATGTTTACTGCTTGTTTCTTGGTGTTCTCGCAAACAACAATCTCCCCCGCTCTCTAATACTGAGGCCGAATATCTCTCTCTTGCTGCTTCCACCAATAAACTTCAATGGATTAGCCTATTGTTGAATGAAAATGGTCTTTCTTCTTGTTCCATGTGTTTCTTGTGATGTCATAATTTTAGTGAGACCTATCTTACCACTAACCCGGTGTTTCACTCTCGCACCAAAAATATGTAAATTGATCTTAACTTTATTCGACATCTCTTTTTGCAAAAGAACTTTGGGTTTAGTATATTTTGATTCATGACCAGCTTAAAGATATTCTTACAATATGATTAATGAATGTAAATATTGGGCAATACTTACAGAAAATATTGACTTAAAGAAGCTACAACTGGTTAGGTGATTGTTGGCTCATATGAATCCACCTGGAGCAAGGGACTAGATCATTAACTGAGAACAACTTAGAACAAAAACAGAACAATCTACACTTGATTCATGACCACCTTAAAGATATTCTTACAATATGTTTACTCTACTGCTTTTACTTATTATTGTTGTTCTTGCTGTGTCAAGGGACCTGGTCCATTGACAGATAGTTGAAGCCTACATTCTAACAATTGATCGGATTCCATAAGTGCGCTCAATGCTTCTTAACTCGATCATTGTAATCAATCATACTTTCTACATGTTGCCACGTTATTTGAACATCAGGACGAGTGTGATTTTACCCCATAAGGTCAACTATTCATCGAGACATTAGTGATATTAAAATGTTGCGCAAAAGTAAATGTAGTTAATTAGTTTATCCAACACATCTTGACATATTTGGGCAATATATTTTTGTTTAAAGTTGAAGAAAAAACTTCTACAAATTGAAGTTCAATAAGAATTAGTCGGATCATATTTAAACATGATTTTTACTTGGAAAAAAAGGTTAAGAATTTGTAAGTAAAATTATTTGCAGTTGAAGTTCTCATCAATCAATTTTTTATCGTACCTTTGTATTTGCAAATTTTATAAAAACTTGTTTCAAAAGTATTTATTGGGAGGTAGGCGAGCATGATAGGGAGGGAGGCGAGTGAGATAGTCATGTATGTTAGATACATGTGAACCACACTAGATACACACTAGATTCATTTATCTTGTGTGATCCACATGTAAGCCAGATACATAGGAGAGTGGCAAGCGAGATGGGAGAAAGGTGTGGGAGGTGACAGAGATTTTTCTATGTATCACTTATACATGCGAATCCACTTGGATGTTGTGTATCTAGAATAAATTACACCTAATTTTGACCTCATATATCTCGAGATAACTTGACCCACCAAAATATAGTAAGATTTATAAAATCTATATAATTAACTTCTAAATTTATGGGATTTCCATAAGTTCCCCATGAACTTATGATCGAGATATATAGCCCCAACACATTTCAACCAGAGTAACTTTTAAAGATAACATGAAAAGATGAAATTGTGAAAAACTAGCTCAAGAAATTACACTTAAAACCAAAATCTCCAAAAATGGCGATGAGCGGTTAGTTGCATGAAGAAATCATAGAAGAGATATTCTCCGAGATGCCTGTAAAATCGGTATGTCAATTCCGTTGAATTTTCAAGCAGTGGTGCTCTTTTCTATCAGACCTGAAATTCATAAAAGCTCACCTCAATTTTCATTCCAACAAACATGAACAAATTAAGCTAATTCTCATCTCTGATGTTTCTCAATCTCTTCACTCTCTTCATATTAACCCTAACCCCCAAAATGGAATTGATGCAATTTCAACCGAGCTTAGTTTTCAGGAAAAATGGAAGAAAGTTGTTGGTTCATGTAATGGTTTGGTATTAGTGTTGAATCAGGAAGATGTTACATTTTTAATCAACCCCACAACCTTAGAATATCGTAGAATTCCAAACACTCCTCTGGATCTTCCAAAGTGTGGTACCTCTTCCACGCATGCCCTTGGGTATGATTTTGCTAGGGATGATTATAAGGTTATTATTCTTTATTATTATAGAGATGTACTTGAAGGTGACCTTTACTGTACATTTGTGGATGTCTACTCTGCGAGAATGGGTTTTTGGAGGAGACATGAGAGTATATCTCATTATGGTGCAATTCCTATCCACGGTTTTGGGGTTTTCCTAAATGAGGCTTTGCAGTGGCTGTCTGGTAAAAATTATTGTTCTCCTTCTGTAATTGTTGTTGTTGATCTAACTAATGAGAAATTCTTCGAGGTGCCTCTACCTACTATTACTACTACTTCTCTTTTGCGCTTTTATGGAATTTTGGCTCTTAGAAGGTGTCTTTGTGCATTGGGTAATAGAAAAAATGAAAATGAAATTGATTTTTGGATAATGAAAGAATATGGGGTTGCAGAGTCTTAGACCGAATTTAGTGTTGTAAAAAACACTTACCCTTTTGGTCCCACACCCGTGCGTTTAATGAGTGACCATGACATCATATTAGATGCTCCTGGTAAAGAGAAGTTGATTATCTACAATAAGAAAGAGGAACAACATAGAGAAATGAATGTTGATGGAAAAACTTCAAAGTGTATAATGACTAGAAATCATGGACAGTCTTATCTCTCCTATGATTGGCAGGGAAACGGAGGGTGACTATATCGCTTGATACAGTATTTTGAGATGATGTTGTACTCAGGTATTGATTTCTTATTCATTTTGCATAGTATTTATTCATCAATAGGAACGAAAGAATTTTATGAATGGTATTTTTTTCCTCATCGAGTATTATACATAATTGTCACTCCCCGATCCTACACCGTGGGCGGGGCTGGCACTCGAGAACCATTGTTGGCCCCAAGCGAACCCTTGGCCTGGCTTACTTACTCAGCGGAAGACTTTAAGTATTAAGAAAAGAATTTGTATGCTAAATAACTCAACTGTCTCAAACTGAACTCATAATGTTTTAAAGACAAACATTTCACTTAGCCAAAATGACAACTCAAATTTGAACATAAGCCAATAACAAAATGATGACGAATGAACTAACATCTGACTGACTATCTATAAAGCCTCTAAAACAACTGAGTTGGATGTTGGGACAGGGCCACGACATCCTAATGAACTAAAATGATAAAGTAATGAAAAAGGGGATCCTCCGGAAGCAAGGAGGCTCACCAATAACTCTGAAGCTCAACTGGATCAACAATGCGCTGGATGCTGATCCTGGTTACCTGCGTCAGCAACATAAGACGATGCAGGCCAACTGGCATTAGTACATTGAATGTACAAGGATGCGAGTTGGAATGCTAAACACAACTTAAGCTTGAAAAGAATCTGAAAGGAACTGAAGAACTTACCTGGCTCAACTCAAGTCAACATAACTGAACTCATTTCAATATAATGCAGTTTAAAAACAAGTGCAATATAAAGAAAAAATGTTTAAAACATGATGTCAACTCTGTGTGTATGCAAAGATACGTATCACTCTGAGATGTATGTAAAAATACAAATAAACTGATGTATATAAAAATACAAAATACTGCTGTGGTAGTTTCTCTAACTGACAACCATCACTTAAGAGCTATAGTGATGATACATCACTTTACCTCACGTTGCCAAGGACCATCCTATACCTTGCTGGGTGTATAGGACCTAACTCACTAAGTGGATCCACTAGTCTATGCTAAAAAGCATTAAATGATTCATCTAAAAAGTATGACCCTTTTCTACCCATGATGGCTACATGGTTTATAGGGGTTGTGGGTTCTCTGAACGCTCCCCCATATCGGTGTTCAATACTACTCCCAAAATATGATACTAGCTCTTTATGTTTAAAAACATATTTCTTTCTGTGATTTGAGATAATTGCTCAAAAACTTAGCTCAAAGGCTATCTTGCAAATCAAAGTTTCCCCTCTTGCTTAATTATGAAAGCATTTACTTTTCTGAAAACTAGCCTGAAGGCTCTTTGGAAATCGAGGTTTCCTTTTTTGTTTAAATGTGACAACATTTTAAAATCTCTGGGAATACATAGTCCCCATTTAATTTTGAAGAAATGAATTTCAACTTTACTCTTTACTGAACTCAAAACTCAAGCCCTACAACAAAGTTAAAACAGTTGTAAAAGACTTTTGAAAACTTTATGCACTTCTCTTGACTTGACTCTTTACTGATCTTGACTTGACTCTTAACTGATCTTGACTTGACTCTTAACTGATCCTTGAATTGAATTATGGATTAAAGGATTGAGATTTGTGATAGGATAGATCTCATGATGTTTAGTAATAAATTTAGATAGCTAAACATAAGAAAAGACCAAAAATCAATATCTGAGGGTGGGTCCGCGACGCGGAGAAACATTTAAATTTTGGTTTCAAAAATAACTTTCAAGGCAAAATGGTCCGTGACCGCTCCCCGACGCAAAACGACTTTTCCCAAAATTGGGGACTAGCTCCGCGATGCGGAGGCACCTCCAAATTTCGATCGACGAAACTTCTTCTTCGTTTTCCAGCTCTAAACCCTCTAAACTCCATGGGTTCTTTGCCCAAACACTTAGAATCAATTATATGTTCAAAGTACATCAGATTCTACCCAAAAATCAAACCTAAAATCATGGATTCGGATCAAACAACTCATCAACAATTTCAACTAATCAAGAATTTAATGGAACTTCAACAAACCCATCAAGAACTCAATTTCTAAGCTTTCAAGAACTTAAATTCTCTGAAATAAAACATGATTGGCGCGTGGGTGAACTAACCCAACGCTATGTGATCTCACATACCTTGTAGGGATCACCCCCGACGAAATCCACAAGCTGAACTCGACGAACTTGACGATTTCCTTGCTTCTCCTTCTCTTTTCTCCTCTTCTCCAAAACCCTAACTATTTTCCTAAAGCGTAAAACTTACCAAGTTCAGTTTAGACCCTTAATTAATTCACTAAAACGAATTTAATTAATTGGATAAGGAAAAGATTGAAATACCCTTCAAAAATCCGGATTGGACATTTCGTTATTTGAGCAACACAACTTCCAATGGGCATATCTCACTCATACAAACTCGGATTCGCGCAAACTTGGCGGTGTTGGAAAGATCGTTCCAGGAGCTTTCCAACCATACCTAGAAGTACACCTAACTTATCTTGAGCTAGGAGTTATGTCCGGTTAAAGTTGACCAAAAACTCACCTTTTTCCTAACTTGAATAAATTTCCAGTTTTTCATTCTTTCCAAAAATGACAATTTCAAATTCTTAGCTTCTTCCTAGCTATTTTAAATTGTGAGGTGTTACAATAATAGTTGTCTTGTCCTCCATAGAGTTTTGTGATGGTAATTCTTCAGTCCTGTTTCTTGATGTTTTAACTCTTCTTTGAATCATGAGTTAATTAATTTCACAATGGACTGCCGTAAATTTCTTGTTGCCACTTCTGTATGTATACTGTTATTAAGCTAAATTATCTAATTGTTCAAAACACAGGAATAACATTTTGTGTTGCTACCTGTTTGATTGTGTAATTGTCAAGGCGTATTGCTACAGATATAAATGAATATCAATGTTGGCTAGTATTATCTATATATTGTTTTCTGAAAGTGGGAAGACTCAAATTCAAATGTTGATAGACCAAAATATCTCTAAAAATATGATGGACTCTTTCGCCCGTTCAAAAACCATATTAACTATTCTTAATTAACGCCCAAAAATGTAAAAAAATTCATCACAATAGTTAGTTTGTTGAGTTTCTTTCCCTTCCTCGAATATGAAATGAAATGACAATATATTACATAGATTTGTTCATCACAATGTATTTTGTTCTTTTGTTGTAATTTAATGCACTATGTATGAGTTGTGAATGATCTGCCTTTTCATTTTTTGAATTAATTGATAAGTACCTTGAAGTGTTTATATTATTTCCATATATATATCACACATAAGTGATTACTCAACTGCAATTCTGATCAATTTGCTAAATTCTATTTTTGTTTCCCAAACTATTCTTCAGTTCTACAAAAAAAACCTAAACTTTGTGCGGCTTCTCTTATTAGACACTAACAATTTGTGCTACATATCAGTATAACTTGCATTGAATATATTAAACATTATCTAGTTTATTATGGTACATCTAGTTACATGCAATGTTGTCAAAGGCTCGCTTTAAGAGTGCTTAATTTGTAATGCGACGCTCAAAATGTGATGAGCGCTTCACCTCACTTAATGTGCACTTTAGTGTCGTCATCAAGGTTTTAATGCATATATTCCCTTGCCAATGATCCTATTTTGAATAGACACTATTAAACAATTGATATTTCACTTTATTGTAATTCTTTTTCATTCTTTATGTTCAAATATTTTTCATTCATTCTTGATTGCTCTCAACTAACTCTAGAAATATTTTTTGGTGAAAACCAATTAAATCCATTTTTCAGAATTGGGTTCTCCTTATCTTAGTCTGTAATAATAGTTTAGGTTTTGATAGCTCTTGCAGTTCTCGTAGTTTATTATGTCAAGCTTGTTTAAAGAGTTTAATTAATAATTTTTCTTTCTCACTGTTTGGTATTATGCTCGTGGTCCTTTAGATTTGATTTGTTATCATATTTGGGGTCCAGCCTTGGAAATCTCAAGTGATGGTTTTTGTTATTGTTTTATCACTTTAGCAAATACTCATGGATACATATTGTTGAGAATAAATCTAATGTTCTTGATATTTTTCATCAATTTCATTTAAACGATTTCAAGCATACTGGGGAGAGGTTTCAAGCCTTGACATTCAAATGATTTTCTTAACAACGTTTTCCTATCCATAAACTCCTTAACAAAATTGGTATGCAAAAACAAAACATAGGCATGTCACTGAAACTGGTCGTGCACTTATTTTTAACTCACATGTTCATTCTAATTTTTGGACAAATGCATCTGAAACGACTGTTTTTCCAATTAATCTTCTGCCCACTCCTCCATTAAATCATCAAAGTCCATGTGAAATTTTTCTTGGTGAGAAGCATGATTATAATCAACTATGTATTTTTGGTTCCTTGTGCTACCATTGGCTTCGTCCTCATTCACAAAATAAATTATGTCCTCGTTCCACTCCGTGTGTCTTTCTTGGTTGCACTTACACTCAGAAAGGCTACAAGTGTTATAATCGCGTCCATAACAATTTTTTTTGTTTCATGTCATGTGTTATTTGATGAATAAGTGTTCCATAAAGAAGAAGTCGATGGTGTGTGCGCTGCATCCACTAAGCCTAACAAAAACCTATTTGTTGTTATTACTACTGCTCATATGGGTCTAGCTACACCCATGCATCCACCAATGTCGCAACCTCAACTACTAGTAAGCCAAGAATCAACCTCAACTCATCCGCCATCCTCTCCACACTTTTCTCTTGCATCATCTTCATCACATGCTTCTCCGGTTTCACTTGGTACTTTCTAACATTATATACAAGTTCAATATCTTTACATTTTGATTGGTGTTATTGTTTATGACTATCCGTGTGACTCTAATTCTAATGGTTCTACTTCATTAGATTTAGTCACACCCATTCGCAGTCATCAAATGCTTACATGAGCGAATAAAGGAAATCTTAATCCCAAACGTATCTAGTCTTTCTTTAGCTCCTCTAAACTTGGTCTTGACCCCACATGTTATACACATGCTATTAAAATTCCTCAATGGAGATGATCTGCTATGTCCGCAAGATATAATGCGGTCATAACAACTGGTATATGGAAGTTGGTTCCACCTCATCAAGCTGCGAATGTAATTGGTTGTAAATGAATTTTCAAGACGAAGAAAAATCCAGATGGCTCCATTGACCGGCATAAGTCTAGATTATTTTCCAAGGGTTTCCATCAATCCCCTTGAATTGACTTTGATGGTACTCTCAGTCTTGTTGTCAAACCTACAGCTATTTGAGTATTGCTTTCTATTGTCATGTCACAAGGATAGATTGTTAATCAACTTGATATATTTAGTGTGTTCTTGCGTGGTAAGCTATAGGAGGATGTATACATAGTTCAACCGCCAGGTTTTGTTGACCCTAATCACCCTAATTATAGATGCAAGCTAGAAAGTTCTATTAATGGCTTTAAATAGGCTATTCGACTATGGAATAAATGTATGGTTTATACCTTGTATGAGCTTTATTTCCAAGGCTCTAAAACAAATTCCTCACTGTTCGTTAGATTCACGGGTGCAAAAAATCTATTTTGTTTTATCTATATTGATGTCATTATAGTATTGGGCATGTCTATGCATCTAGTTTCAACATTGCTACAATACTTAGAAATTCCCTTCTCCTTGCACAACTTGGGCAAGCTTAATTAATCATTGGGTATTGAAGCTACATGGAGATATAATTGTTTGTTATTACACCAATCTAAATATACACATGATCTCTTGGAATATAGTAACATCTTAACTAGCAGTGATATTTCTACTATCATGTGCCCGAGTAACAAGTAGCACACTAGTGACAATACTCTAGAATTTATCAAAATTTTTTCGGCGGCTTACAATATCTCATTTTCTCTAGAATTTATATCTCCTTCTTCGTTAATAATGTTTGTTGGTTCATGCATAGTCCGACAGAGAAATATTGGGCCGCAACAAGCATATCTTGCGATATCTGAAATCAACTTCTTCTCATGGTATTTTCTTTCCATATCATAAATCTCACCAATTACAAGGATATGTGATGCCGATTTGGGAGGAAGTATAGATGATAGGAATTCTGCTATTGGTTTTGAAAGTTTCTATTGTTCAGCGCTTGTTTCTTGTTGTTCTCGCAAACAACAAATCTCTCGCTCTCTAATACTGAGGCCGAATATCTCTCTCTTGCTGCTTCCACCAATAAAATTCAATGGATTAGTCTATTGTTGAAAGAAATTGGTCTTTTCTTCTTGTTCCGTGTATTTATTGTGGTGTCATAATTTTAGTGAGACCTATCTTACCGCTAACCCGGTGTTTCACTCTCGCACCAAACATATGTGAATCGATTTTAACTTTATTCAACATCTTTTCCTGAAAAAGGAACTCTGGGTTTAGTATAATTGTTTCATGACCATCTTGCATATATTCTTACGATATGATTAATGACTGTAACATTGGGCTTTACTTACAAAAAATACCAACTTAGAAGCTACAACTAGTTAGGTGATTTTTAGCTCATAGGAATCAACCTGGATCAAGAGACCATATCATTAACTGAGAACAATTTAGAACAAAAACAGAACAATCATCTTGCTCAAGGAAGGAAAAATTACGACCTACCAAGTAGGATTTCACCAATATTTTCACTAAACACGATCCAGTTTTCAAATTACTAACTCATGCAATGTAGGAATTAAACTCCTAATCCCTTCCCCATGTAAACTATGGCTAACACTAGCCAACAACTCGAATCTAAAATAAAAGAGAAGACACAATACCTACATAAGCTTCATTAAGAAGAGTAGGTTTACAATATTAGCACACAAAAAAAAACTCAACAACAAGGAATGAAAAAAAAACTTCAATGATAAGAGCAGGTCCCTTGTGGTGTAGGTCTTCGTGATAAGAGAGCTAAGACAATGTATGCTTGAGAAAAGAGCAATATTCTTCAATGTTGCAAAATCTAGGTTTTGATCAATTCTTCTTATCAATGAGATAAGGACAAAGGGAAAAACTTTAACCTTTTCTTCTTAGTCGAGGTGTACAAGGACATTATTTTCCTGCTGTCACCATGCCATACTGCTCTAGCACATTGCATAGACAAGGTGCACTTGATAATATGGTTGTTGACATCGGCAAACAAATGTTGTAGGTACTATGTCCCTTCATCAAGTTTTTCAATCATCAAAATCATTTTTTCAACATTATAACATTTTCCCCGGTTTTGATGATCATGACAAACTATGCAATCATTTCAGCCACATCGTAACCACACAAACACTTTCAACGTGACTTCCCTATGTCAGATAGATCCACCTGACTTCATTTGGTCACCAACATTCTTCCTATCAGTAATTCCCCATGTCTCCAATATTCCTGTCGCTAATATTTTCTCCCTTTTGGAATCATAAAAATAAGTGAATAGTAAACCAAGCATAAGTGCAATAGTGCAACGCTAACTAGCGATCCTTTTCTCCATCCCTCTACTTCTAGATACTGCCACGATCACGCTATTCCCTATCATGGTCTCTCCAACCATCATCACGCTCTCTATTCCAACCTTGGTTCCCACCCGGCTTTAGATAGGTCGGACGGAGACCTCCTCCTTGATTTGCCAGAAAATGCACTTCCTCATTATACAAAGTCTCAAAGTGTGCATCATCGGGGTTCACTTCACTAACTCTAACCACATTCACAGCTTTAGAACCACTAACCATGACATGTTTTGATAACAAATTCATTTGGGTCATCATTTTGTCCATGTTTTGATCTTGTTCTTGGTCCTTTTCAATTTGCTCTTTTGTCATCCTAAAAGTCAAAGGAGACACTTGATCTTCCCTAGTGTACCAAGCACGGTTAATCTTAGTCATTCCATGAAGGAGAGTAGATGTGATTTCAAAAGGTTGCTACATAATTCCTCCTTGGACAAGTAGATCAGCCACACCTTTGTTGACTGAATCTAGACTCAGATAGAAATGTTGTAACAACACGTTGTTCGGGAGTCCAAGAGTTGGACATTGAAGTAGCAACTTCTGGAACCGTAACCACATTTCGTGAATTGGTTCACAATATAATCTTTTGAAGCCATCAATATTATCTCTCAATGCCATCATCTTTGAAGGAGGGAATACCTAAATATTATCTCTCAATAGTCACCATCCATCGCCTTCTTGCCTTGTCTCTTCAACCTCGGACTTCTGTAACTTTGGGCGATCAAGATCGAGGTCATTGATTTATTCGGCAGTCCGTCGAATATCGATTTTCATTGCCAAGTTGGCTTGTTCCCCAGGGCTGGCATGGTGGAACTTTATGCGATCTAAAGAGCCACTAGGCGGTTCGTCGAAGTGTCTTGGCAATCACAAGGATCACCTTTCTTCCACTTTTTCAGCTTTTTCGCTCATTTTTTCCCGGCAATGTCCTTGCTTTGTTCTTTTGCCTTCTTTACTGCCAATCAATATTTTAACATCAGTATTGAGCATAAATTAGGCATTGAGGACAATAAAAACATGAAAACAAAGCCCTAAATGAGTCCAAATCTAAGACTCATCAACACCCCCAACATAATCTTTTGCTTGTCCTCAAGTAAAACTCTAGATCAATCAGTTCAATAAGGCTGTCTACAAAAAGTGCAACTCAAGACTCAACATGAATGCACACAAGAGGGTCAACTACTCATGCAATGTTCAATTGTGCACTCTAATTTTCAAACTGTGACTAACCATTATCTAATAGACTCAAGCTCTCGATGCTTACTTCAAATGCAAGTTCAAACTCAACAAGAGTATTTGAATGCCCTCACAACAAAAACAATTCCTTCTTCACATAAAGATCAATAAATATTTCAGAATGTAAGAGTCACAAACAATTCTCACCCTCTCAAAAGAAAACACATGCAATATCTTTTCCATAGGCTTGCCCTTATTTTCCAATCAACACGATGTTAAACTCAATCAAGATCCCAAAGGTCCTTCAAGGTTCATATCGGGGTTGAGGGTTAAGGTATGGTCATTTAGGCTTAGTGACTAGCACATTCACCTTTTCTATCACACTTTCGATTCTCAATATTCACACCCTATTATTTCAATCAAACCTCATTGGATACCCTATTTCATTTTCTCATTGCTCATGCTTTATTTCAACCATTATTCTCTTTTTCAATCTTTTTTCTTTTCCTTTCTCTTTTCTTTTTCAATTTTTTTCTTCTTTTCATTTCTCTTTCTTTTTTATACATAGAGGGGTTCAATCTTTTTCAACAAGATCTTTCAAGGGTGCATTTCTCAAGTTTCTTGATTTTCCACCTTTTTCACCACACCCCCAACTTAGACTTTTCGCCTAAGTTGGCTATTCAACGCAACCAATGCTCCATGAAGATTTTAGGTGGGAAGGAAATGGTCATTTATGTTTAATGTTCAGCCAAAGAAAAGGATAGGCACAAATGGTATCAAGCTAGGTTCACACTCCCACAAGGTGGTCACAAAGAGGTATAATGGAAAAAATTGGCTCGCTCTCCACAAATTGCCTTAGATCATCTCTATCATTCGCTCACATTAGTCGATTGGATCAACGGGGTAAGTTCTAGGTATTATGAAGCATGCATTTTAAGGAAACTTCACCACACAGGACATTCAACACAATCATCAAACAAGACTTTACAATTTTTGCTAGCGTGCAACGATCATCACAAGAGTTTCATTCAACAACCGACATAGTCACAATGAGATGCTACGAGTTCACATATGACTTATGCAACTCAATTCACCTCAGCAGATTTGCACACACATGTCGTTCGAACAAGAGCACTATTCATGTCATTGGTACCAATCACATCCGACACTCAAAATTGTAAGAGAATAGCCACATTCACACACATTAAGAGGTGGGAATTTTTTAAAACGGGTCAAAACTAAATTCACATTAAAAACAATGAATGGCAGCCATAATTACATTTAAGAACAACAAATCAAAAACCAACATATATATCAACACAAGATCATAATCAATCAATTGTCCTCAAATACGCAAATATAGTAAAATAGTGTGAAAATAAAAGAAAGGGAGTCAAAATGGTCATCCTTCCTGGCTAAGCCTGGGGTGAAGTTTGCATGTCAGTGACTCCATTTGTCGGGACATCACTGCCCGGCTCATCAACATCATTAGCTCCACTGGAGTACACCATTGAAGTCTCTCTAAGTGATGCCTCAACCGTTGTCTGAACCATGGACCCCTCAAGGTCCTCCAGATCATCATACATAGCCGCATCATGGACACCCAACTCCTCATCATCAGTCTCAGCCTCAGACTCAGCAGTTGTGTCCTCTCTATCAACATCTACGGTAGTAGTAACCAGAGGAACCTCTTAACTGCTAGGGACATCTGCACTCGGGACCTCAAGGGATCTCCACCGTACCAAAAAACATAGATAGGTTTGTGGACTTCAGCCGGTCCACGTCCTTGCTCAGCCGAACAATATCGTCCTTAAAGGCTGTCACAACAACAGAATCACCCCGGACCTACTCACAAGCCTCTACCCTTACAGTAAAGGCATCTAATGCAAGACTATGGCCATCAATCAACTCTCTATGCTCTCTTATGTTACACCTAATCGGGGCCAAGGCAACAAAAATCACCCACTTTATCAGCCTAGGGACAACGGCCTCTACCCGGGAGGCACTCACATCAGCGAAAAGAACTAGATGACCCATCTTATACACATGACCTGGGTGATAGGGGGTAGGGAGAAAGCAACAACAATAGTAGTAGTAGGAGGGGGTACAGAAGATGGACCAGGAGAGGCAGAAGTAGAAGTACATGTAGGTTCCCTAGCCTAAGGAGGAAGTATTGGCTCAGTCGGAAATGTATCAACATCAACTACCGAGATGTATCCACTGGTGCAGCTCTCCTTCGGTCGACCTCATCCCTAATATACTTGGCCTTGATCCATCAGATGTCAGTAGAAGAGGTTGGGGTCACCTCCACATCCGTCTTCTCATTAATAGGGACATAGGCCCACCTGCACAGCTCGGTGATCAGCACCAGAAAGGGAAGAGAAGTCTGACTTTGCTTGGCCCTCATAGGCATCTCTTGCTCAATGAGCAGACCCAAGTTAAATTTCTCCCGATCCATGATACAGCTCAAACTTGCTGCCTTCGAATGTCAGAGGATCGACTCATTCTGCAAAGGTATAATGGTGCTGCTAATAAACCCTAACTATATATGATAGACACGTTCAGAAACATCCTCTCAATCGGCACACCGGCCTCAATCCATCTTGGGGTCATATCAGAGATAGAGGTTCTAGCCAACCCTTTAAATCATCGAGGGTCTTCTTCTGGACTTTGTCAACATAATAGTGGATGAAGTTCCGTGAACACCCGAGAATCGCATTAATATCCGAGCTACTACACTTCACCTTCCGGCCCCAGACCATCACATGTTCTACCAGTTTAAATAAGCTCACTTTCTTTTTTCCCCTTTTGTACCACCTCCCCATTTGCTGAGTAGAAGTCCCAGACCCAAGTGGGAATTTATGGGCCTCAGGGCATCGTGAATATTCCAAACTGGTGGAACTTCAAGGTGCTCCACGCTTTTGGATTACGGTCCACCAAGCCATTTGTCGACAACCGTTTTTCCTCTAGAATGGTCCTCAAACCTTCGGCCTTTAATTTGTTGAGTAACTGGAGTGGAGAAACATGAGCGGGAGAGGGAGCTTGCATGACTGTCTGAATCGGAGGTGGAGGAGACGTAGGAGGCACCGGGATCTGAGCTGGATCATTTATTGCTTTAGAGTGTAGCTCTGCTCTCCAAGCCCCGTAGAAGCTGGTCATCTTCCGGCTCAAAAATGGATGTCGGAGTACTGTGATCAGATTGGCCCTCACTCTTAGAAGTGGTGAGGTGCATGGCATAGATGCCCTCACTATCCGAACTCTCAACTGGTGTGGCCTGCGTTCCGGGAAGCTGCAACGTCCTCATCTATCACAATACCTCTTGCTCGATTTTGGGGCAGTTGATTTCTTCCAGCAATATTTGTTCTAGCCATTTCTGCAAAACAAAACTACACACGTTAGATGCAATTCAAACAAAAAAACTCAAAGTTATAAAATTGTGCAGAAAGACTCGCTGAACCATTCGGTGAGTCGCCGAACCCAATGACGAGCCAAGTTAGGCTCGCCGAAAGTTCCAGAACAAAATCATTCAATTGTAAGCGCAATTCGGTGAATTTCAAGGCCTTTCAGTGGATCACCGACACCATTTGGCGAACTAAAAGAGGTTCACCAAAAGTTATAGAATAATTTAAGGGATTCAGGGAGCAGAAAAGCGATTAGAAGGGACTTTCAGCGAGTCCCAGAGTGAACTCGGCGAGCTCGGGCATATCACCGAGAGTTACAGAACTTAGACCCCAATCATAGAGAATTAAAAGGCGATCGAAGGTCTTTAGGCGAACCACCGAACCACTTGTTGAGCTCGACCCATCTCGCCGAATAGTCCAACCTACCAAATCTTCACCCCGTAAAACAAAATTAAACCATTATTCTACCCAATTAGGCTCAGACCCATACTACCCATGTCCTCGGGATACTAAGACTTTCCCCGATTTGGCCAAAATTTGCCAATTGACATCTTTTTCCCTTAATAATGAAGTTAACCGCTTTGTCATTGGGAAAAATCCGACAATCGATACAATTTAGGGTTACTCAGACTTCACCCAAACTAGACCCAAAATGAATTCAACACAACCCCCATAAGGATTTCACTATTTAAGGCCTATTAACATCATTCGACATGAAATACAGATAGGCATCAACAACAAACTTTCATCAAGTTACAGTTATTCAATGAGAAAAACTACACAATGATCATACAATCGATTTATTAAAATCTAAAGACACAGTTCAGATAACCAACTGAAGACGCATAGAAGATTTGTAAAGCTAGGCTAGCAACCTATCCAACAATCCACCCTGAGTTAATGATCCTAAATAAAAACAAATAACTAGTGCAAAAGTCGAAAAGTATAAAATGAGGGAGATTTTGAATTTAAAAATGGTTTGGCCCTTTTGACTCTTCAATTCGTGCGCCATCGACGATCATCACTTACGTCGCCGACCCACACAGCGATGCGTTGAATGGTACTTTAGCCCACCGAGTTTTACAGAACCTCCAGCAAAATAGGTGGTTCAAACGGCGATCCAATTCGGGCTCACTGACTGGATATTTGGCTCGCCTACTGCTCCATTTCCCAAAATTTCAAAATTTTCAACCTGCACATTCAACACCCGTTATTAAAAATAGTATTAAAGACATCAAAAACTTGGGTTGCCTCCCAAGAAGTTCCTTATTTAATGTTGTGGCACGACAAAGATACCTATTAAAGCTTGAAAGTTTGCATCATCGAGGTTTACTCCACTAACACTGACAACATTCACAGCCTGAGACCCACTACCCATAACATGTTTTGACAACAAATCAATTTGGGTCATCATCTTGGCCATGTTTTGATCTCATTCTTGGTATTTTTTAATTTGTTCCTTCGTTATCCTAAATGTCAAAAGAGACATCTGATCTTCTCTTGTGTACCAAGCCCGATTTATCTTGGTCATGCCATTAAGCAAAGTAGACGCAATCTCAAAAAGTTGTTGCATGATGCCTCCACGAACAAGTTGGTCAGCCATACCTTTGTTAACAGAGTCTAGACTCTGATAGAAGTTTTATAGCTAAACATTGTTAGGAAGTCCATGAGTTGAACACTGGAGGAGCAACTTTTGGAATCATAGCCAAGTATCATGAATTGGCTCACTGTCCAAGCGTTTAAAGCCTTGGATATTGTCTCTTAATGACATCATCTTCGAGAGAGGAAAAAATCTAATGTAGAACGCCTCAGTAAATTCATCCCAAGTGGTGATTAAGTCCCTAGGTAAGTCAGCTAACCACTTGGTAGCCTCTCCCATCAGAGAAAAAGGGAAAAATCAGAGTCGAACTGACTCTTGGGATATATCTTGAATGAGGAGGGACCACAAACGTCCACAAAATTTCCAATATGGTCATAGGAATCCTCATGAGCCAAGCCTCCAAACAACCCTCTAATTTTCAAGAATTGCTACTTCATTCTTGTCACGTGGAACACTACATTTACCACGACCGAAGGCAACCAGATAGGACCTACACCACCCAAATGTAGTTCATCCACAAGTACGTCATTAACATCGTTCAAGTTCCCAATGTCGTCATTTTGGCCCAGCTGGCTGGCGTTGCTTCCGTTGACACTCATTTCGTCACCTGATCAGAGGAAACAAACAACACACAAAAGGTAAATAGGTTCAACAACAGTGCAATAAGATCACAAACAAACTTCAACAAAAGAATTCAATAACACCACTCCCCGGCAGCGGCACCATTTTTGATAACGCTCAACTACACCTCATCCAATTCTAGGGGTAGGCTATCTTAATCTAGTATAATCCTAACAAGAGTTGGGTCAAACCCACAGGGAGTACTACGGTATGGAATTTAGTTGAGAAGTAAAAATTGTGTTCTAATTGGTTGTAGGAGTAAACATTATCGAATAAAAGCGATGTAACTTAAGGGAGTGACAATAAATGTCAGATGGGGGATTTAAAAATGTCAATTATCAACTACAACAGTTACAAAAACAAGGGAGTAGATAAGTAGAGAAGGATTCTCGGGGATGTGATAGATTAAATGCTAATTTTAGTATATGGGTAATTATAGTTTAACAACAGTTGTTGAATCTCAGTGGGTAGGCTAGACTATAGGTGCAATAACTTTCTCTCGAACAACTATTATGATTCATGTGAGTTCTCTCGAACCTCGACAAACATATCAATATAAACAACCTAATACTTCAATTTATCCACTCTCTCGAGTTAGATAGGTAGTATTGAATTAAGAATCACTCTCTCGAGCTGAACCCACAACAACCCAATCACTACAATCATCAATCCATAAACTTAGTTCTAGAGCCTCTTTCTCAAGCAAGCCCAGAACACTAAGTTAAAATTGCATTTGCAACTACAATTCATAATTTAAAATATAGCTATCAATCAAACCCACTTGAAAACAAGATTTAAATCATTAAACAACAATACCCATAAGCTAATTAGAGAAAATAATCACATGATCACCCCACCATGAATGGGGGTTTTAGCCACACATAATAAAAAGTTAGAAACAATTACCAATTATGTTATCCATTAACTGGGTAATGATTCCCAAACCTTTACAATGCTTCAAATCAACTTAAATGAAAACCCACTTGAAAATTCTACTTACAAAACCCAAAAAATAGTCTTATTCTTATTGGTTCAAAAACCCCAGAGTAAGGATCTGTAGGAACTTCCTATAAAAAAAAATCACCGACTCCTCAAAATCAATTTCAAAATTCTATTTATACACTTCTAAATTTTTGCCTTCAAGATAAAATGGCGAAGTAAATCGAATGTCGCTAACAATGTTGGCCACACGCCAATAATCACCATCCATCGCTTTGTCTCTTCAACCTCAGACTTCTGTAACTTTGGACGATCAAGATCGAGGTCACTGATACTTTCGGCGGTCTGCCGAATGTCCATTTTCATCGCCAAGTTGGCTTGTTCCCCAGGGTTGGCATGCTGGAACTTTAGGCGAGCTAAAGAGCCACTCGACAGTTCGTCAAGTGGTCTTGGTATTCACCAGGATTGTCTTTCTTCCACTTCTTCTGCTTTTTCGCTCCTCTTTGCCCAGTAATGTCGTTGCTTTGTTCTTTTGCCTTCTTTACTGCAAATCAACATTTTAACATCAGTATAGAGCATAAAATAGGTATTGAGGACAATAAAAACATGAAAACAAAGCCCTAGAGTCTAAATCTCAGACTCATCAATGGACTTATAAATTGATGCGCAACTTTTGTTATGGACTGCCTGACGAAGAGTGGAGTTGTAATTCTTAAATTTTCTAAATCAATCGTTTTTTATGTGGAAATTCAATTAAACTAGTACTCAGATATAATTCTTAAATTTTAGGAATTCATGTTGACAAGGTGTGTGAAAAAACATATATTACAAAAATAAAGGTACGAGATTCACCTAAACTATTACTTCCCTGCCATGTCAATCAATTTAATTATCTTACTTTCTTTTGTTTTAAAGATAATGGTTAAAGACAATTGCTTCCTCTTTTTTTACCTTAGCTATCACCACCTACCCCTTTTTACGAGAACTATCACAATCTATGTTCTAATACACTCGTAGTTGAGTAGATGGTAACAATTCACATAGGAAAAAGACAAAAATTAATACCCCTTAATTATTCAGTTTGATTTAATTAAGGGTAACATCCCGGGGTTTCTAAGAACTCTCTCTCTCTCTCAATACAGAGAAAGGTAGAAACACAATATTTTCGTAGGTTTTAAATTTTTTTTATCACTTCTTTCTTTAATCCATGAAGATCTTTTATTCACTATTTCTTTACTTTGTAATCAAATCATAAAAAGCTAAATTTATTTGTTCTCAGGTTGTGCTGTTTACCAGAAGGTTATAGTTTGACAATGGTATGCATATAAGCATTTTCAATTATTGAGTTTCTCATTTTTTATCTAGCACATAAAATTATTTGATTTTTTGCCAACTACCTAATACTATATGAGCATAATATACCGAGGTGTTACATTTACCTTACTGTCCATAATATACCCCCACATGAGCATCAAAAGCCAAAAGAGCAAAAGGTTGATCTTGAAAATATCCACACAGAGGATATGCTTGCACGTATTCTTAACAAAGTGGAAGGGTCAGACAAAGTGCTAAAAGAAATGAAAGACAATGTCTCATCTCTGAACCATACGGTTACTTCTCACTCGGTGTCCATTAAACAGGTGGAAACACAAATGGGTCAAATCTCATCCTATTAAAACCCGAGACCAAAAGGGGGACTACTAAGTGATACTTTGGTTAAACCAAATAATGAGTTGTGAATGAGTATCATCGTCGTACCACGACGTTTAATAAGGCGCTTCTTGGGAGGCAACCCAAGCTTTTATGTTTTTAATAATATTGTATGAATAGTGATTGTCAAAAGTGTAGGTCAAAAATTTGAAATTTTGGGAAAAGGAGCAATTTGGCGAGCCTGTGCACAGATCGGCGACTCGCACTTTAAATTTTGTACTTGTTTTCTTTGGAATTCTTGTGTGGGATCAATTGCTGGGGGAAAGAGTTGTACTTTTTACTTTGATTTTCTAGCCTAGCACTCGTTTGTCTAATATTATGGTTGGTTATCCAAACCCTGTCTTTAACTTTTTAGTAGTTTCCAAATGTATGATCATTTACCTGTTGATTTATGTGTGCGATAATGAGTGTTGTGAATGTGTGCCTATAAAGTCTCGAATTTCCTATGCATGTCTACCTATATTTGTGAAATACTGTGTGTTTGCATGCTTAAAATGTTGGGTTGTGTTGATTATATTTTTCCGTCTAGTGTGGGTGAAGTCTCAGTAACCCCGATTGTGCCAATCATTTGATTATGCCCAATGATAGAGTGGGGACGTCATTCTTAAGGGCAAAAGACATTGAATGACCAATTTTGGCCAAATCGGGGAAATTCTAAGTACCCTGAGGTCATGGGTAGTATGAGCCTAAGTCTGATTGAGTAGAATAGGTGCTTAATTTTGATCTCATGGGCCGTTGGGTAGAAATTTAAGGTCGGGGTCAAAATTTGGCAAGTTGGACCACTCGGGGAAGTGGGTTGTGCTCACCGAATGGTTCGACGGTTCGCCTCCTGGATCGTCTTTTAATTCTTCAAAATTGTAGAAATTAATCTATAACATTTGGCGATACGCCTGAGCTCTCCAATTTCATTCGGCGACTCGATGAATGTCCCTTGGATCGCCTTTCTGAGCCCTTAATTTAAAAAAATATTATGTGACATTCAGCTATCTACTTTTAGTTAGCCGAATGGTGTCGGCAATTTTCTGAAAGGTCCTGGGAATCGACGACCTGTGATAAATTCTTAGAATATTTGTTCTTGAACATTCGGCAAACCCGATTTGACTCGCCGAATGACTGGGCAAGCTTTCCTGTATTTTTTCAACTTTGAGATTTTTTTTATTAACTAACTCTAATATATTCAACTTTGTTTTGCAGGTATGGCTAGAACAAAGGTAGCCGAAAGAAATCAACATCCCCGAAAGCGTGCACGAGGAATTGTAGGAGGTTGCACCCTCTTGTAACACTCAAGCCAAACTCCCTCCAACTGGGGGAAAGGAAAGGGTCAAAGGCCAGCTGCGCCCATGCCAGCGGAGGAGAGCTCTGACAGTGAGGGCGTCTATGTCACCCACCTTACTACTATAGAAAGTGAGGGAAACTCAAGTGATAGTTTGCCAACCTCTATGTCTAAACCGGAGGATGATCAGAGAGCAGAGCTACTCTCCAAATCTTTGAATGATCCGGCCACGATCCCAGTGCCGACTACTCCTCCTCCACCTTCGGTTCAAGTTGTAGAGTAGGTTTCGCCGGTGCCACCAGTGCAAGCACCCCACCCCGGTCATTGAATAGATTAAAGGTAGGGGGTTTGAGGACAATTCTAGAGGAGAAGCGCTTGTCTACTGACATATTAGTAGACCGGTACTCGGAGGTGTGGAACACAATCAAGTTCCACAAGTTTGAAATCTTCACAAATCACTGAGGCTCATATATTCCTACTTTGGTTCGGAAGTTCTATGCGGAATATGGAAAGCGACTACCGAAAGGGAAGAAGAAGGCCAGCTCATTCAAGCTTATTGCCCATGTAGTAGTGCGGGGCCAAAATGTGAAATGTAGCAGCATTGACATCAATGAGGTGTTGGTGTGTATAGTTAACGTGATCCATTACCTAGTTGATCAGATCTAGAAGATGACCATAGATGACTTGAAAGGTTGGTTAGCTCCATTGATCTCAGATGTCACTCTATACTAAATAGAAGCAGGGGTCCCGATAGAGAAGAAGGACCTAAACGTGGCCGCACGGTACTGGTTTGGGTTTATCAGTATTAATGTGAAGTTGTCGCAGAATGATTCAATACTTAGTCATCCGAAAGCTGCTCTATTGGGATATACAATGGAGACAGATAGACTAAATTTGGGCCTGATCGTTGAGCCAGAGATGGTTATGAGGGCCAAGCAAAGCCAAACCACTCTCCCATTACCAGTTTTGATCATAGAGTTGTGTAGACGAGCTCGGGTTCCAGTGATTGAGAAGACGGATGTGGAAGTGACTCCAACTTCCTCTACTAACATCCGGAGGATAGAGAACGAGTACACTAGAGACGAGGCAGAGAGAAGGAGAGCTCCACCGGTGTATACTTCCTCGGTGGTTGATACGGAGATGTTGCCGACAGAGGTAGTCATTCCTTCTCAAGCCGGTGAGCCTACGGGTACCCCAAACACCTCCACTTCTTTTCCTTCTGGGTTTACTTCTACTCGTCCCACTGCTTTTGCTTCTTCCCGTCCTCCATTGACCCAGTCCATGCTATACAAGATGGTCCACCTGGACCAATCTTTTTTGGTAGAGGTTGTGTCCCTAAGATGATTGAGAGGGACATTGCAACTTCTCTAGCTCCGATCAGGGCCGAATTGAAGGGGCACCAGGATATGATCGACGCTCATGGATTTGCACTAGATTCCCTCATTGTGAGAGTTGAGGTTTGTGAGCAGGGAAAGGGTGCCTCCATAGATGTGACGACCTTGAAGGCCGATATTGTTGGGATGCGGATATATGTGGGTAAGCTTAAATCCACCGATCTTTCCATGCTATTTGGCACTGTAGACCTCCCTGAGGTTTTGAGCACAAATGTACTGGTCAATTCTGAAATTCCTTAGGTTACTACGACCAGAGATGTTGCTAAGGATGATGTGGCCACTGATTCAGAAGTAGAGACCGATGACGAGACACTGGGTGTTCGTGAGGCAGTGACTTATGATGATTTTGAGGACCTCGAGGGAGCCATGGTACAGAAAGTTGTAGAGGCATCTTTGAGAGACACGTCGATGGTGGGCTATAGTGGAGCGAAAGATGTTTGAGTCTGGCACTGATGCCCAGACTGAGGGAGTCACTGACATGCAGAGTTCACCTCAGGCCTAGCTTGACAGGAGGATTTTGACTCTTTCTCAGTTTTCTGTTTCAATTTTTTTCTTACTTTCTTTATTTCGCTTTTGAGGACAATTGCTTATTTTGTTTGGTGGGGTGAGGTACTTATATACCTACCTCTTTGGGTTGTCTTTTGAATATTGTTGTTTTGTGTGTGTGAATGTTTGATCTTGTTGATATATAATGGTTTTTTATTCATAGGTGTTGTGTTAATTTTGAGCCATTAGTTTTAATATTAATATTGGCTTTGCCACCTCTTGATGCGTGTAAATGTGGATGTTTTCTTGCAAATTTGAGTACCAGTTGTGATCAATACCGATGACTTTAATAGTGGTCTTAATTGAAAAATATGTGTGTGCAATTCCGATAAGGCAAACATGAGTTGTATAAGTCAAGTGTGAACTCTTAGAATCTCATTGTGACTGCCTGGTTGTTGAAATAAATCCTGTGATGCTTGTTGCACGCTAGCTAAAATTGTAGAGTCTTGTTTGATGATTGTGTTGAATGTCGTGTGTGGTGAGGTTGTCTTAAAATGTGTGTTTGATAATACCTAAAACTTGCCATGCTTTTCCAATAGACTAATGTAGGCGAATGATAGAGATGATCTTAGGCACCATTTGTGGAGAGTGAAGCATAATTGTCATTATACCTCTTTTTGACCACCTTGTGAGAGTGTGAACCTTTCTTGGCACCGTTTGAGCCTCTTCTTTTATTTGGATGAACTTTGAATGCTTTTGACCCCTTTTTGTCTCACTTAAAATCTTCATGAAGCATTGGTTGTTGTGAATAGCCAACGTAGGCTAAAATCCTAAGTTGGGGGTGTGGTGAAAAAGGATGAAAGTCACGAATTTGAAAATTTCACTCTTGAAGGATCAATTTGAAAAAGATGAAAGCCCTCCATGTGAAAAATAAAAGGAGAGAAAAGTAAAAGAAGAAAAAGATCAAAAAATTAAGAAGTGTTGAAATAAAGTATATGCAATGACAAAAAAGAATGGGGTATCCAATGAATCGTGCTTAAAAAGACGTAGGGTGGATTGTGAAAATTGAAAAGAATGAAAGAAAAGGAAAATAATTAAATGCAGGCCATGCTTTATGAAGGTTGAAGTCACTAAGAAAAATGATCATAACTTTAACCTCAGCCCTGTTACAAGCTTTGAAAGACCTTAGTGATCTTGATTGAGCTTAATATCATGTTGATTAGAAAATATGGGCCAGCCTATGGGGAAAAATCATGCATGTGTTTATCTTTGAGAGAGTGAGAGTTTCTTTTGATTCCTACATTCTAAAAACTTGATGATCTTTGTGTGAGTATGGAATCATTCTTGTTGTGAGGGCATTCAAATACTTTTGTTGAGCTTGAACTTGCATTTGAAGATAGCATTGTGAACTTGAATTCTATTTGATGATGGCTAGTCATTGTTTGAAACTTCTAGTGCACATTTGAACATTGCATGGGTAGATTGAAACTCATGTGCATTCATGTTGAGTCTTAAGTAGCTCTGCTTGTAGACATCTCTGTTGAACTAATTGATCTTGAGTTTTACTTGAGGACAAGCAAAAGTTGAAGTTGGGGGTGTTGATGAGCCGGGGATTTCGACTCATTTGGGGCTTTATTTTCATAATTTTATTATTCTCGATGCCCAATTTATGCTATAAACTGCTGCTAAAGTGTTGATTTGAGCTATGAAGGAAAAAGAGCAAGACAAGGACATTATCGAGAAAAAATGAGCAAAAATCTGAAGATGTTGAAGAAGGGCAAGTCTAATAATATCCAAGACCACTCAGAGAATTGCCTAGTGGTCCGTTTGCTCGCCAAAAGTTCCGGCATGCCAGCCTTGGGAAAAAACCAACTTGGTGATGGAAATGGCATTTCGGTGATTTACCGAATAGATCGGCAGACAAGAACCCTGATCGCCTAAGGTTACAGAAGTTGAATGGTGAAGAGGCAAATCAGGACAGTGATGAAGAGAGACACTTGGCGCGTCGCCAACCTAGTCGGCAATGCTCGACTAATTCTGCCGATTGGTCCAAAGGCTTAAAATTTAGAAGAGTTTAAATGTGATTTTTAAAAGAGTTTTGAGGTAGTCTTCCCGTTTCGAAATTTAGACACATTCTAGTAGTTTTTGAGTAGAATTTTGAATTAGGTTTTGATATCTAGTTGATTACAAGCATTGTGAAGAATTGAATTTTGTTACCCAGGTGATGGAGAATCTAGTTGGTAATACTTTCTTGCGTTTTATGATGTGTGGCTAAAACCCCCATTCTTTGGGGTGTGATTATGTGATTAATTGCTCTAATTAGCTTATGGTATTTTGATTTACTGATTTCAATGTTGATTTGAAGTACGTTTGATTGATAGTTGTGTTTTAATCTATGAATTGTAGTTTCGAATGCAAGTCTAACTTGGTATTCTAGGATTGCTTAACAAAGATGATTTAGAATTAATACTATCTATTGATGATTGTAGTGATTGGGTTATCGTTGATTCAACTCGAGAGAGTTAATCTAAATTCTATCCTACCAATCTTGCGAGAGAGAGTAGATTAATTAAGGTCTTGGGCTGATCATAGTGTTATGCTTGTCAAGGCTCGAGAAAACTCGCCTGAATCATGTTAGTTGATCAAGAGATTGCTATCACAGTTAAAGCCTAGCCTACCTACTAATATTCAATGGCTCTTAGTAAATTATAATCACCCATTTAGTGAAATTAGCAATTAATGGATCACATCCTGGAGAATCAATCTCAACTTGATTACTACCCTGTTTTGGTAGTTGTTATTTTTTCACTCTAAACACCCCATCTGACATTTGTTGTCAACCCTTGAAACTTACTTTAACTTGTTTTGATAATGTTTACTTCTACAAACGACTAGACCACTTTCTGTACTTCGTAACTAAATTCTATTTCGTATCACTCCCTCTAGGATCGACGACAAATCTTCATTGGGTTTATACTTGATTTCGACCGCCTAAACTTAGAATTGGATGAATTGTAGTTGAGCGTTATCAGTCGGCATATGTGCAGGATGGACCATCGGTCAAACCACAGTCTGTCAATCAGGGTCCGTAGGTCGTGGGTCGGCAATTATATTTAGGGGAAGTTGGGTCTTTTAATAATTAGTTTAGCCTAACACTATGTCGTTACCCATGCCTAAAACCCCTATATAAGTTATTTTAACCCCACAACTTACCCATTCAAGTCATTCTCTTAAATTCATCAAGAGAAATTGGGTTCTTCCTGTCAAAAATATTTCTCTCTCTAGAACTTGAAGAAGGGTGGAAGCTAGTGCTCAAGGTCAAGTCTCCCTTAATCAATCATTTGTGGGATTTGATAGCAAGGTATGATAGTTTTTAATCCATGGAATCCTTGCATCCATGTAGCCCCTAGGTTCTACCAATTGAAAAGTAGAATTCCCCAATTTGAGTTAGGGTATTCTTTTCAGTTGTGGGTCTTTGTGAATATTAATGCAATTGAGTGAATCATGATTGATTATGAATGAATTGAGAGGATTCTATGCTTTTATGATGAATTTTTGTGTACTCATGCCTAACCCATGTTTCCAAGTAGGAATTGATGTAAATTGGTTTTATGCTATGAAAGGAGAAATTATAGATTTATATGTATTCTTATAGGATTTTTAAGGTACATTAAGAATTGCTTTGAGATTGAAGCATATGTGATGATTAATGATAATAATAACTTTGAGAGTGAAGCTTATGTGATTAATTGTTGATTGTTGAGGTGATTGTTGTGGAAGGGATTTTCCCGCCTGATTCCTTTATGTATGAATGTGAAAGGCTTTCTCGCATTGAATGATTTCAGGTTGAAAGGATTTCTCACCTAAAATGAATCTAAGTTAAAAGACTACGAAATTGATGAGGCTAAAGGCGATTACCCATGACCTCTAAATGTGAATGATATGAGACGATTGCCCATATCCCTTAGCTTAGAATAAGAGGCGATTATTCTTATTCTATGGAGTTGAATAAGAGGCGACTACCCACGTTCCTATGAATGTAAGTTAGACATGAGGTGACTACCCATGATCCTAACCAAGAATTGGACAAGGGGTAATTACCCATGATTCCAAAGTAAGAAGGACAAGAGGCGAGTACCCATGATCTTTTATAGTAAGGACAAGAGGCGAGTACCCATGATCCTTTATAGTAGGGACAAGAGGAGAGTACCCATGATCCTTTGTAGTTAGTCAAGTGGCGATTCCCCATGTCTTTAAAAGTAAGTTATCGGATGTAAAATGTTATGATGGATGATTAGCTTGGATTGGTGATTGATTTGCCTTCCATGATGAGTAAGACTAGAGGCGGTTACCCATGTCTTGACTAAGGATGAATTGAGGTTACTTCAAGAAGTACTCGTCACATAATATGATGATCTATTATGTGCATTGATTATGCTTTAGTACTTATGTTATCTAATGCTTATGTTTTATGTTATGTTTATGAAATCTATCATATTTAGTACATTCTTGTACTAAAGCATACTCTTGCCTACATTTCTTATCCAAATGTAGGGTCCGGCGATCTTGATTCTCATCCTCGTGGCTAGGTTCTATAGTAGAGGCAAGGTAGAAGATTGGTGAGTCCTCATAGCATTCGAGGATTTGGCAACTGATTTCCCTATGTTCTTTTGTTTTAGTTTTTGAACATTGTTGTATGGGCTGTGTCCCAAGATTTTATTGTACTATATGGTTTTTGAGACAAGTGTATTAGTCTTCCGCTTTTGAAATTAAAAATTTGATTGTGTTGAAATGTTTTAATTTCTTGTGAATTTCTATTATTTTGACGACGAAAGCCAAGTGGCTTGAATGAGGCCTTTCGGGGTCCTGTACACCATGTTACATCTACGGGGTACCCCTGGGTCGTGACAAACTTGGTAATCAGAGCACTAGGTTTAGAATGGTTCTAGGATGTGTCAAGAACAACGTCAAGTAGAGTCTTGTTCATAAGTGTGAAGTGTGCCACATTTATGAATGAGAGGCTACAAAATACTTAAGAAACTTCACTTCTTTCTTTACTCTAAGTCGTGCGACAGAGTTTGATTCTATAATGTTTCCCTCCTAATCCTTACTCGATGGTCTACATTTATGACTACTCGAAGAGCTTTTGCTAGAAGGAATGAGGGAGAGAATGCAAGTCAAGAAGCTGCCCTTCAGGATCCTCAAGATCCGGTTGACCCTCTGGTCGAGCAAGTGACTAATGCGGAGTTTAGGACTGCTTTCCAAGTGTTGGCTCAAGCCGTGACAGCCCAAGCCAATAGGGAGGTTGTGGTCCCGTGAATCCAAATGTGGGTACAACGACATCTAGAGTAAGAGACTTCACTAGGATGAATCCTCCGAAATTCTATGGTTCTAAGGTTGATGAAGATCCTCAAGAGTTTATTGATTAGGTTGACAAGGCTTTGGCTTTTATGGGAGTGACACCGGAGGAAAAGGTGGAATTAGCCGCTTATTAACTTAAGGGTGTTTCTCAAATTTTTTTCAACCAATGGAAGGAAGCAAGGCCGGAAAATGTGGGTCCTCTTGATTGGGAAAAGTTCAAGTCTGCTTTCCTTGATAAGCTCTTTCCTCTTGAGATGAGGGAGGCTAAGGTGCTTGAGTTTATCAATCTTCGACAAGGGAACATGAGTGTGAAAGAAGATGCATTGAGGTTCACATAGTTGTCAAGGTATGCTACATCTATAGTGGCAGACTCTAGGGCTAGAATGAGCAAGTTCGTTTCAGGAGTGTCCGAATTGGTTATGAAAGAATGTTGTACTGCTTTGCTTGTCCATGACATGGATATTTCTCGCCTTATGGTTCATGCTCAACAAATTGAGGATGAAAAACTTAAGGAGAAGTCTAGGGAACTAAAGAGGGCAAAAATTGATGATGGTAACTCTTGATACACTAGGTCTGATGGATGTGGTCATTCAAGGTTTTAACAAAGGTTTTGCGATCAAGGTTCTTCTAATGGTCCTTCATGATCCAACAAATATAGGGTGTCTAACCCTAAGCCTCAAAGAGGGAATGGTAGTGGATCTCTATTTCCTACTTGTGCTAAGTGTGGAAGAAAGCATGAGGGAAAATGTCTAACGGGTACCAATGCTTGATTTGGTTATGGTAAGATGGAAAACGATATAAGAGATTGTCCTTCTGTTGCTAAGAATGAAGGAGATAGTCCTGGTAGGGCTCAACCATACCCTTCATCCGGTCTAAGTGGTTGGGTTTCGAATGCTCCTAAGCAAAATAGGTTTTATGCACTTCTGATTTGTGGTCAACAAAAGCGTTCTCCCGATGTGGTTATCGGTATGTTGAAAGTTTCCCAACTTGATATTTATGCTTTACCCGGTGCTACCTTGTCTTTTGTGACGCCATATGTGGCTATGAGGTTTGATGTTCTTCTTGATTTGTTGTTAGAATCTTTTTCTGTCTCTACTTTTGTTGGTGATTCTATTGTGGCTAAGAGGGTTCTATAGAAAATGTCCTATCTCCTTGTCCCATAGAGTTGCTCTTTTTGATTTGGTAGAGCTTGATATGCTAGATTTTTATGTTATCCTTGGTATGAATTGGTTGCACTCTTGTTATGCTTCTATTGATTGTAGAACCTATGTAGTGAAGTTTCAGTTTCCGAATGAGCCTATCCTAGAGTTGAAAGGGGGAAATTCTATGCCTAAGGGTCAGTTTGTCTCTTGTCTTAAAGCTACAAAGATTATTTCTAAGGGTTTCAAGTACCATCTAGTTAGGGCGAGGGATGTAGATTCCAAAACCCCTATTCTTGATTCGGTCTCTGTTGTTAACGAGTTTCCGATAGTCTTCCCAGATGATTTACATGGTATTCCTTCCAAAAGGGATATAGACTTCGGTATTGACCTTCTCCCAGATAAGAAACCTATTTCTATTCCTCCTTACTGTATGGCTCCGATAGAACTAAAATAGTTGAAAGAACAATTGAAAGATTTGTTGGATAAGGGTTTCATCCGACCAAGTATCTCTCCATGGGGTGCTCCAGTTTTGTTTGTTAAAATGAAGGATTGTTATATTCGTATGTGCATTGACTATCGCTAGTTGAACAATGTGACCATTAAGAATAAGTATCCTCTTCCAAGGATAGATGATTTGTTTGACCAACTTCAGGGAGCAAGTTACTTCTCTAAGATTGATCTTCGGTTGGGTTATCACAAATTGGGGGTGAAAGAAGGTGATATTCCGAAGACGGCTTTTCAAACTCGGCATAGTCATTATGAGTTTTTGTTAATTTCATTTGGGTTGACTGATGCACCGGCGTAGTTTATGGATTTGATTAATAGAGTGTTTAGACAATACCTTGACATGTTTGTGATTGTGTTCATTGATTATATATTGATTTACTCAAGCATTGAGGATGAGCACATTGATCATTTGAGGATCGTGTTGCAAATTCTCAAGGACCATCAACTTTTTTGCAAAGTTTAGCAAATGTGAATTTTGGTTAAGTTTTGTGGCTTTTCTAGGTCACATTTTTTCAAGTAAGGGTATTGAGGTAGATCCTAAGAAGATGGATGCGGTCAAGAGTTGTCCTAGACCTCTTTCCCCTTTGGATATTAGAAGTTTCTTGGGCTTAGCTAGTTACTATAGAAGGTTTGTTGAGGGGTTTTCTCCGATTGCCTCTACTTTGATGGCTTTGACTCAAAAGGAGGCTAAGTTCATATGGTTCGAAGCATGTGAGAAGACCTTTCAATAATTGAAAGATAGACTTACTTCCGCTCCTGTGTTGACTTTACCGGAAGGGACGGATGGTTTTGTGGTTTATTGTGATGCCTTAAGAATTGGGCTAGGATGTGTGCTTATGCAAAATGGGAAAGTTATTGCCTATGCTTCAAGGCAACTTATGATTCATGAGAAGAATTATCTGGCCCATGACCTTGAACTAGCGGCGGTTATTTTTGCCTTAAAGATTTGGAGGAACTATTTGTATGGTGTTCATGTTGATTTTTTCATCGATCATAAGAGTTTACAATATGTGGTTAGTTAGAAGAACCTAAATCTTCGCCAAATAAGGTGGCTTGAGTTATTGAAGGATTATGATATCAGTGTTCTCTATCACCCCGATAAACCGAATGTGGTGGCAGATGCTCTTAGTTGACTATCTATGGGTAGGGTTGGTCATATTGAAGAGGAAAAGAAGGAGTTGGTTCGATATGTTCATAGATTGTCCCGATTGGGTGCTTAGATAATAGACTTTACCAAGGGTGGTGTCATGGTTCACTATCGTCCTTTGTGGCGGATGTGAAATTGCCAAGCAAGGTCTGGATCCAATTTTGGTTGAATTGAGGTAAGCAGTGCTTAAAAAGTCCGTAGAGGCTTTCTCCAAAGGGGAGATGGGGTGCTTAGATATCAAGGTCGTTTGTGTATTCCTAATGTGGATGACTTGAGGGAACATATCTTGTCAGAAGCCCATAGCTCTCGATATTCCATTCTCCCGAGAGCCACCAAGATATACCGTGAGTTGCGGGAAATCAATTGTAGGAATAGGATGAAGAAGGATATTGCAGAGTTTGTGGATAAATGTCCTAATTGTAAACGAGTGAAAGTTAAGCATCAGAAACCGAGAGGTTTGTCCCAAATCCATTCTTAGTAGTTATAGCTATTTTGTGTACCCATTAGGCTAATGGGGTTTGTTCAGGTTTTTACATAAACTTGTGTATAACGTGTACTTTCTAGGCTTATGGGGTTCATGTAGGTTTAGTTAGTTATACTTCTTTTCTCGTTTGCATCTCTTTCAAATTTCATTATTTTTACTTTCTTTGTTTTTTTATTCTAGCATTTCATTTTGCTTTTACTTTTCTTGCTTAATAGGCCTATGAAGCCTACTAGGTAACCGTTTTTTGATACTCATGCTACACTCTACATCTATTTCATGATACAGGTCCGAGCATCAGTTACCAGTACAGAGATTCTAGCATGTTGCAGCTTCAATTCAGAGGGTGAGGGTGAGCACATGGCGTCCTTGACTTACCTAACTCTATCTATATTTTGTTGGCTTGTTCATTTATTTTTGTGATAAGCCTTGTATTTTTGGTCCACTTTTGGGACTTGTACTTTTTTAGTTTAGTAGCTCTGTACTCGTGACTTCCACTTTCTATGAGGGATCTTTTATTATATATATATATATATATAGGCACGCGCGCGCGCACACACACACACATATATATATAGACTAGTTTCACGGCACATTCGTTGCACGTGTGTATCGTATATATAGTATATGATGTTGTAAAATAGAATTAATATTACTAAATTAAAGCTTTTTAGTAAATAATTATATTTGAATGAACATAGGACAAATATTTTTAAATGAGTAATACATATTGTCATAGAGTTACTTGTATTTTGAGATCAAAATGACAAGATATCATTAAAACATTTCAAAATACATTCGAAGTTTGAATATGGGATAAAGTGACATTTCTTTAGTAGTATTATTTCTTACTTCATTGAATTTTGTAAACAAATCTAACCTGCAAAATCAAAAAAAAAAATATCCATTCAAAAAATGTCACCAATAGACTTTCCTCTTGAGGTTATGAACATAAATGATGTACACCATTAAGTACATATTTTGTCTTAAATATTCATACTTGAAATTTAATATGTGTGTGATACTAATATGGATTAGCATAAGTATTTCAATATTTTATCTTTATATGTAATATATCTTTTACAAAATATTATTACTCAATAAATATTTGAGTAAGGCTATCATAGAGAGGTAATTTTACCAAAAAAATGTACTTTGTTGTTATCGTGAATGATGGTTAAATACAAGTTTGAGTGTATGTCAAATATTTAGCTTAACCAATTATTTGTTTTAGATATATACACTTCAGGAGATTAATTTAATTTTAATATATGAACAACAACACCTATGATGAAAAATATTTCATTTTATTAAGTTTCTACCTTATTGAAACGACCCCAAAAATGTCCGAAAATGTGCTTCGGAAACACCTATAATTGTAATTTCCATATATCTCAAAATCCGTGCATCATTTCGGAAATTCGACTTCATATTCTTATTCAGGGGGTCAAATTGAGTGGGGAATGGGTCTAACCCGAATTTTAGTGCAACCGTATCAAAATTCGAAAATCCCAAAATATGCGATTTGGAGGGTCAACTTTAAAGGGGCACATCTCTTAGCACACAAGGAACTGGAAGGGCCACCACCTATTAAATTAAAGCCCTTTGAGTTAGCTTTCCAATGCAATTGGTTTCACCTCATTCCGAGTTAGGATGAAGGAGTTATG
>JAJOOF010001274.1:0-31399 GCA_029582545.1 Solanum lignicaule | reverse complement strand
AGATAGTATCACACTAAATCTATGTTGATAATTTTTTTCTTGTTGATTACCTCCTTGGTCCGGCAAGTAGCAACAAGGCGAGTTCTAACGCGTGCACTGGTTAAAAAGACTTCTAAACAAAAGAATTATCAATGCATGCAACAACACTATTCAAGAATTGCTTAGTTACTATTTATACTTTGTTAATCGCTCATGGTTCCCACAACCCTAGTTGTGGAGTTTAGTTACCCATAATCATATGAACACAATTCATTTTTTAGATGAAAGAATTATGAACTTAAGTAGGAAGAATAATAAACCCAAAAATTCAACTTGAATTGCAACACCAAAATCTTCAAAACGAACTTAGGAAATCAAGAATTGCTAAAGTTGCTAGTTAATCTCCCAAGTCAAGAACTAGAATAAAAGTAATAAAGTCTAACCCCCAAAAACGAGGTTTGCATGCCCTATTTATAGAAAACAAATCCTAAATTAAAAAGGAAACAAAATAAGGAAAGTTTGTTCATGCACGCGTCTTTATTCCACGAGACTGACTCACAGACCGTCAATGGATCTACGGTCCGTGAGTCCCTTCCGTCAGCCAAGACTTAGAAAATATTTCAGCTTCCCAAAAACCAGCTTCTCTGAAGCAAACGACGGAACTCCAGTATGGACCGTAGATCGATCTACGGTCCGTCAATCCCTCTCTATAGCTCCACACTTAGAATCTTCAAACATCAGGTACTGGAACCCTTGCAGTATCATTCTACGGATCAACGGTACGGTCCGTAGATCAATCTACGAACCGTCAATGGCCACCGTGGTTCCACACTTGGTCAGATTTCCCTTAGTTGATTACCACGCCTTGCCTGTTGATCTACTGTCGCCATCTACGGAGCGTCAATGGACCTACAGTTCGTAGATCACCTCCGTAGATGCCTTGTTCTGCATTTCTTTCAGCTGTCTCTTTACTTTCGCGCCTAAACATCTTTCCTGCAAAACATGATAAAAACACATAACAATCAATACAAAAAGACCCTAGACACACACAACTCTTAAGTGGAATGTATTAAAAATACCGTAAACTCACGGTATATCAACACCTTTAACTTAAAATCATTGTTTGTCCTCAAGCGACGCACTAAGACTCTAAACGACACTTGTATAGAAGCTAGCAATTTCAAGCCCAAGCAATCACATGACTCTCTATCCCAACTCTCTTTTCTGGTGCAAAGTCTGTTCTTTTAGACTCGACAAACTAATTCATGCGGGTCAAAGTATGACAAAGATCGACCAACCAACACACAACATACACTGTTTCACTATCACCAAGGTACCAACTCTTCGACAATGTAACAAGTGCCCTTACTTCAAACGAAATCCCTTTTTCACACAATGAATATGTATTTTAGTACAAGGATTCATTCAACACTCACACTCAGAAGTAACTTCAAGTACAGTTAATGCTCAATACCATAGGCTTGCCCTTATTTTCACTGCTTAGACTCTCTAGACTAGATTCTAGGATCATTATAGGACTTTGTTGGCTTGTAACGTAGGCTCAGGGTCAGGTGTGGTACATTTGGGTACTTCTTAGTGACTTTCTGCCCTCCTTGACATTGCAATAGGCTTTCAACCTCTTTTTTTTGACATCCTATCTTTTTACCTTCTTTCCCTTGATTTTCTTCAACCAAGGATGTGACTTTAGACGTTGTAGCTCTTTATTTTTCCCTTTCATCTTTTTCTTGCATTTTATTCTTTTCTTTAGATTTCAACAAGTCACATCCTTTCCTATCTTTTTCTTTTTCTCTTTTTCAACATCAAACTCTTTTCATATCCATTTTTCTTTCGGTTTCCTCTTTCATAGCCACCCTCAACTTATGGGGTTTCCATTGGTTGAGGTACACAATACCTGATGTCGAATCAGGGCCAAGATTGAGGTTACCTTTTACATTAGCCACCCTCAACTTAGGCTTTTGGCCTAAGTCGAGGTGCACATATCCAATGAGGGACTGGGGCCAACATAGTTGATTATGGGAAGGTGAGATAGGGGTTTAGAAAGAAATGGTCTTATTTAGGCTCAAAGCATTTGGATCAAAGGAAGAATTTATTTCATTTGGTAGGACTCTTCTTTTATGCAATTTGCGGACTTATCAGAACAAGGGCCTATGATCACTTCCTAGCCTCTAGAGTAGATTGTCTTAGCAGGACTAATCGGGCAAGTTCAAGATTGGCTTAAAAACTGTTTGAACAATCAACTATTCTCACACATTCTTGGCACATAGTTTCATTATCAGATTACCCAGTTCAAGTTTTAGCTTAAGTCATGCCATCAAGTTGATTCATTATCATGTCATACTCAGAGTCAACACATTCAACTTATCTTAGCCTACAAATTCTAGCACACAAAATTTGGACGGGTATCATTTTTCATAAGCCATCATGCTTCATTCATTTTCATGTTTCTACACGTACGATCCTAACACATGCCGGTTCAACATAAATTAAACAGTCCTTTGGGGAAAAAGAACACATGTAAGAAAACCCCAAGAGAGAATTATAAGTTGGGTTACTCAGATTTCACCCTATCACTCACAATCCATTTACCCCACCCCAAAAAAAATGGTGCAATTATCCCCAATGCACAGAAAAACAGTAAACAGTAAAGGATTTGGGTGAAGCAAACCTGAGGTGCATAGCGCCGACGAACCATCAACAAGCGGGTGGGTCCGGTTTCTCGGAGCCTGCTAAATCAACACACGGGTCACCCTCAGTATTGCCTGCATCAACAAGGACAACACCACCAGTAGTGCTATCTACGACTCTAACTGCACCATCAGTGGTGCTTACATCAATCGTCACAGTAGGCAGAACCTTAGACACGGGCATAGAACTCGACGCCCCAACAACCATCTCACGGGCCCTCAGCTGCTCATCAATTATAGAGGCTTTTCGTGCCTTCTTCTCCTGCCTGCGCTGCCTTTTGCTAGTCTTTTCCTCCTCCGTGAGCTCAGTTTTGTGACTAGATCAAGGCCTCTTACCGCGGGCACGTGCAGGCTCGGGCTGCACATCCGCATCATCTCCACTGAACACACCTTCTATTTGGCTCGCCGGCCACTGAAGTAGGGTCATCATTCCGTGGTGCTGGTATTGATTCTGAGCTAGTGGCATTATCAGACGAGGCTGCTTGTTCATTATCGTCGAAACATGTGGCTGATTTAGCAATGGACCCTGAAGTATGGGGCAGACTCAGACCCTAAGCATGGCTAGACTCAGAGCCGGACGCAGACCCATTCTCTGAATTGGAGGCAGCCCAAGTTGGTGACCTGATCAGTGTGTGCTCCTTATCAGACTGGGAGATAGTGACTATGTCGGGAATCACCTTCTGGGGGTGCCTCTGGTGACTCGGGGTGCGGTGGGAGAGGTCCTTGTGTTGGGAGGAATGTATGCCAGATCCGTCTCCACATCATTATCTTCATCAATTAACCTGAAGCTAGGGGCGACATATTTTGACTTGCCCATTTTTGTGTAGGTGACTAGCTTCTTGGGTGCCATTGAACCTGTGGAAGAGTTATTAGTATCAAGGCTAACTAACAACATACTCAAAATAATTTTAGAACTAAAAACGAACACCAACAAAGACTAACAAAAGTTTCAGACAGTGGCTACAGTGGTAATCTACAGTGGAGATCTGCGGTCTGTAGACTGATCTACGGTCCGTGGATCCCTTTCGTAGATCAGAGGACCAACAATATTGGTCGCAGAGGGAAACCACGACTGTACAGAACGGTCTGTAGATTGATCTACGGACCGTAGTCCACATCTGTGGTTCCACACTTAGTGAACCGTTCAAGTGCTTCCATCCACATACCTTATCTATGGTCCGTAGATTGATCTACGGTCCGTGGACGGGGACTCGTGGATGGGATCTGTGCCAGGTTTTAGACAAACTTTACTTTCAATCTCACATGTTTGACCATTTTCAACAGGATTCTAGTCTAATAATGCATTTCAACACTTAATCATGCTAGTTTGTCATTCTCATGATCCCGATTAATCATTTTAACAAGTATGTAAGACAAACTTTGGAACCCTAAGTCGAAACTTACATTTAGACCTATAATCACATACAACAAAGCAACACAATCACTATTTATCGTTCCAATGGTATTATAACTTCACATTTTAGCATGCAATTTCATCTAACAATTACCCAAGGTCAAGACCGAATCCCTGACTTTCTATATTCTACCAATGAATCGAAATTCAAAGTGAGGAGAAAGTCTATTACCGTACAGCGACGGGAATGGGGTGATTGTGTGATGACAGATGCTTGCAAGACCAAAAATCACCTCTTCGTTACTAACCCAACCACCAAACCCTTTTTGTGGAATATGGAATGAGTAGTATTCAGAATGGAAAGGAATTGTGGAAATTATGGGGGAATGGAAATGATGAGTTTATGGGGGAGTTATGGAGTGATTTTAGGGAAGTTGAAGTGTTTGAAACGGTTGGAGAGTGAATGGAGGGAAGTGGAAATGATTTCAAATGAGGGGAATTTTAAATAAGGGGTCCTGGTCGGGTCAGACATAATTAGGTTTGGATCCACGAGACCCCGTCTATGGTCCGTAGATGGGGACCGTAGATCAAACTTGCACTTAAAATTCAGAAACCTTACTTGGGATCTACGGACACTATTGACTCTCCGTGGACTAAACCACGGACCGTCAATGGGGTCCGTAGACAGCTGCACCAGACCTTTTTTCTACGGATTCTACTTTTCGCCCCTGTACATGTAGCAACCATTAGCACATTCTTTTTACATTTTCTAGATACTTTTTAGACACGGACCCTATGCTATGTCTAGCCAACACTAAAACGAAAGTAAAACAACTATCTAAATGAGTACAGAGAAGCAACTAAACAAAGAAAATTACTAAACGGAAAACAAAAACCTATTGTTGGCTAGATTTTACATCTTGGGTTGCCTCCCAAGCAGCGCTTGATTTAATATCACGGCACGACACATGCCTTTTGATTACTCAGACTTCATCAAGATGATAGGCCTCAACAACTTCTTGCACACTTTCTGCATTTCCCAAATAGATCTTAATCCTTTGCCCGTTAACCATGAACCTTGTTCCTTCACTGTTCTCAAGCTCAACCGCTCCATGGGGAAGCACTTTTGTGAGCAAAAATGGCCCTGTCCATTTGGATTTGAGTTTGCCTGGAAACAAGCGCATCCTAGAGTTGAATAGAAACACAAGATCACCCACAACAAATTCTCGCTTTTCAATTCTTTGATCATGATACCTCTTCATCTTCTCCTTGTACAAGGCTGAACTTTCATAAGATTTTAGGCGAAACTCATCAAGCATATTTAAGTCATTCATTCTTTGATTAGATGCGGTGCCCCAATCAAAATTTAGCTTCTTCATCGCCCACAAATCCTTATGCTGTAGCTCTACCGGTAAATGACAACACTTCCCATTTACATGTTGGTAAGGAGACATACCTATGGGGGTCTTGTATGCAGTGCGATAGGCACATAGAGCATCATCAAACTTTCTTGACCAATCCGTTCTATTGGCATTCACAGTCTTCGCTAAAATCTGTTTGATCTCTCTGTTGGACACTTCAACTTGCTCGCTAGTCTGTGGATGCTAAGGAGTAGCTACATTGTGGCGGACACCATACTTCTCAAGTAGTGCCTTGAACAACTTATTACAAAAGTGGGAACCTCCATCACTGATAATCGCCATCGGTGTACCAAATCTGGAGAAGATATTCTTTTTCAAGAATGCTGTGACACTTTTACCTTCATTGTTAGGAAGCGCAACTGCTTCTACCCATTTCGATACATAATCAACCGCAACAAGAATATACTTCATCTCATGTGAATTCACAAATGAACCCATAAAATCAATGCCCCATACATCAAACAATTCTATCACCAATATAAGATTCATAGGAAGCTCTTGCCTCGTTGAAATCCCTCTTCTCTTTGGCAACGATCACAAGATTTGGCGAAATCATGAGCATCTTGGTGGATGGTAGGCCAGTAGTACCCACACTGCAAAATTTTATGCACAGTCCGAATACCACTATGATGGCCACCAATGGGCGATGAATGGCATGCTTCAAGTACACTCAACATCTCAACCTCGGGCACACAACGACGAATAATCCCATCAGCACAACTACGATACAAGTAAGGCTCATCCCAAAAGAATTTCTTCACATCATGCATGAACTTTTTCCTTTGGTGAAATGACAAGTCTGGGGGCACCAAATCGCTTGCCAAATAATTAGCAAAGTCTACGAACAAATGAATCAGATCATGAGAAGCAGCCAATACCTGTTCATCTGGGAAAGTATCATTAATTTCAGCCCAATCACCAAGCTTAAGCATAGCCTCTTCCTCTAATCTGGACAAGTGATCGGCAACTTGATTTTCGATCCTCTTTCTATCTTTTACCACAAAATCAAATTCTTGCAGCAACAATACCCATCTAATCAGCCTCGATTTTGCATCTTTCTTTGCCATCAAATACCTTAACGCAGAATGGTAAGTATGCACTATGACCTTAGTACCAAGCAGGTAGGCTCGAAATTTTTCAAATGCGAAAACCACTGCAAGAAGCTCTTGTTCAATCACAGTATAATTCTTCTGGGCCACATTTAGAGCTTTTCTAGCATAGTAAATAGGATGGAGAATTTTCTCTCGCCTCTGTCCCAATACTACACCAAGCGCCACTCCACTCGCATCGCACATTACCTCAAATGGTTGTCCCCAATCCGGTGTAATAATGATAGGTGCAGTAACCAGCATCTCGTTCAACTCTCCAATTGCTCTTAGACAAGCATCATCAAAATCAAGCTTCTACTCCTTTTCGAGCAGTTTGCACAAAGGATGTGCAATTTTGGAGAAATCTTTGATTAACCTCCTATAAAAACTGGCATGCCCAAGAAAACTCCTAACACCTTTTACAGAGATAGATGGAGGAAGTGTTTCTATCACCTCAACTTTCGCTTTATCTACCTCAATGCCCTTCTCAGAAATCTGATGACCCAGAACTATCCCTTCTTTTACCATAAAGTGGCACTTCTCCCAATTTAGCACCAGATTGCAGTCTTCACACCTTTTAAGCACCTCAGCCAGATGATCCAGACATCGATCAAAAGAGTCATCTACCACAGAGAAATCATCCATGAACACTTCAATAGTGTCCTCCACCATATAAGAAAATATCAACATCATACAACGTTGGAAGGTCGCTGGAACATTACACAACCCAAAGGGCATCCGTTTGAAGGCGAAGGTCCCATAAGGGCAAGTGAAGGTGGTCTGCTCTTGGTTCTCCGGAGCTATAAAAATCTGATTATTGCCCGAATAACCATCAAGAAAACAATACCAATCCTTACCAGTAAGTCTATCCAACATCTGATCCATGAATGGCATAGGGAAATGGTCCTTTTCTGTCCAAGCATTTAGTTTTCGGTAGTCCATGCAGACTCTCCATCCAGTCATGGGCCGCATCGGAACAAGCTCATTTCTCTCATTAGGAACCATAGTAATCCCCCCTTTCTTGGGCACACATTGAACATGACATACCCAACTACTATCTGCAATGGGATAGATAACTCCAACATCCAACCACTTGATGATCTCCTTTTTAACTACCTCTTGCATATGCGGGTTTAATCTTCTTTGGTGCTCAATACTAGGTTTGTGATCTGGCATGAGTTGGATTTTATGGGAACAAATACCGGGAGGAATCCCAATAATATCCGTAATAGTCCACCCAATAGCTCGCTTGAACCTCTTTAAAACAGTCACTAAGCACTCTACTTGTCTCGCATTTAAATCTGCTGCAATGATGACCGACAAAATATTATCTCTACCCAAGAATACATACCTCAAATACGGTGGTAGAGCCTTAAGCTCCAATTTTGGTGCCTCCACAATAGATGGTCTCGCGGGTGGAGACTCACGATTCTTCATGTCTAACTCATACTTCTTTGGCTTTGACTTATATTCGAACCTATCAAGTGCAGCTACCAACTCATCGTACTCTTCAATTCCATCACTATCAAAGTTCATCATCACTGCTGCTAGTGCCTCAACACCGAGTCGCTCTTTAATTTGCACTTTTGTTTCACTTTTAACTCTATAAGTTATCGCAGATACTGTTTGGAGCTCACTACTCTGCTTCATGGACCTACAAATGTTGAAAGTTGCTTCTTCATTATTTAGTCTGAACTTCATCTGCCCGTTCTCCATATCAACCAATGCACGCCCTGTGGCAAGGAATGGTCTCCCAAGGATTGTGGGAACCTCAAAATCAACCTCACAGTCAAGAATCACAAAATCCATCGGAAAGATGAACGACTCCACTTTCACTAGCACATCATGGAGTACACCAATGGGCCTTTTCACGGTTCGATCGGCCATAAGTAACCACATCGTAGTAGGCTTTGGATCCCCTAGACCCAACTTCTTATAAATAGATAAAGGCATGAGATTGATGCTGGCACCAAGGTCACACAGTGCCTTAGCAAAATGTAACAACCCTATAGTACATGGAATCGTGAAAGCACCAGGATCTTCCTTCTTCTGCACAAGAGACCTTGTAGCAATAGCGCTACAATGCTGCAATCTATCACCATCTTCAAAACTCACAGACCTTTTCTTTGTCGCCATATCTTTCATAAACTTCGCATACCCAGGCATTTGCTCCAAAGCTTTTATCAACGGAATGTTGATGGAAAGCTGCTTCAACATAGTAATAAACTAGTGATATTTATCATCTTCCGTCTTCTTCACTAACCTCTGCAGAAAAGGTGATGGAGGTCTAGGTATGTGGACCACCTTCTGAGATATATCTGCTTCTTTCTTTGTCGCATTCTCAGACTCTTCTCTAACCTCTACCACATCTTCTTCTTTTCTAATCTCAACATCCACCACAGACGGCATAGGTGGATCAATGGTTTGCTTGCCCCTTCGAGTAGTAACTGCCATACAATGACCATCATTCTTTGGATTTTGGATGGGGTTTCTAGGAAGAGTGCCAGGTTGACGTGGGTTCACTGTAGTAGACAATTGAGTCATTTGCTGCTCTAGATGCTTTATTGACACTGCATGGGCATCAACTTTTTGACCAATACCAGACAAGTCGTTTCTCATCCCCTTCACATTCTCATCAGTTGCATCAATACTTCTTATCATCTTCTGCATCATATCTTCAATACGCACCATATTGCCTCCAACTTCCCTAGTACCAGATTCTTGATTTTGAATGGGGGACATAAGGTCCAACCCGATCATTTCTATTGCCATAGTTGTTCCGGTTGTAGTTGTTGTCGCGATTGAAGTTCCCATCTCGGACATATTGACCCTCTCGATTGTAATTGCCATAGTTTCGACCTTGGTTTCCTTGACCTTGGCGCCAATTATCCGTGTTGGATCCTTGGGCATTTGGTCGGAAACCCCCCGTCTGATCATTCACCGCATAAGCATCCTCTTCATAATAACACTCTTAAACTGGTGGTGGAGTTCTAGTCAAGTAATTCACAACATTTACCTTTTCCGCACTTCCGCTCACATGCTTCAATACCAACCCTAACTCGGTTCTCATCTGAGCCATCTCCTCACGAATCTCATCTGTAGACTAGTTGCTTGTAGTATGAACGGAAAATGTGTTTCTTCCAGTATCCGACCTCCTAGTGCTCCATGCTTTATTGTTGCGATAGATCTTCTCCAGTTTTTCTGCAATCTGAGGGTATCAAGCACTACTTTATTATTGTCATCCTATCCTTGATAGAAATATTCCTTCAGCGACTCATCATCAATTCGGCAATTCAGAACACCTCTTACAAACGCAGTGAATCTGTCCCAAGAGCTACTCACAGATTCTCCAGGTAATGCCACAAAATTGTTGACCTTATCTTTGTGATTGAGCTTCTTGGACACTGGATAATATCTTGCTAAGAACACATCCTTCAGTTGGTCCCATGTATAGATTGAGTTATAAAGGAGCGCAGTGAACCATACAACAACATCGCCTGTCAGTGATAGAGGGAATACTTGCAATCCGATAACATCCATATCCAAGTCTGGTCGACCTACACAGCTTTTGCAAACCACCCTTAGCTTGGCTACGTGAGCATGTGGGTCCTCCGATGGCGACCCCGAGATCAAACCCCTCACTATAAGCATCTGCATCAAGCTACTGGTCACTACAAATGAGTGCCCCGAAGGCAAAATGGGTAGGACAAGAGGTCCATCTAAGTCAGCAATGTTTACGTTGCCCCTAAAGTTGTCATGCAGTCGTGGGTCTGGTGGGCCATGCACCCTCACTGCATCTCCCAATTGATTTCCAGCTAGAACCTGGTTGACTCCACCAACTACCCTCGGAGCTGGCAACTCAACTTCATCACCTAGGTTACCTCCGATAGGATTAACTTGAACTCCTTGATTGTTCATTATTCGCAAAGTTCGATTCAACTCTGGATTGTAAGGAGTAAGTGGTTCACCTTGGCTCCATGTACTTGGCATACACTAGAGTCAGAACCTGAGATAGACAAAAAGAAAAAGAAAAAAGCAAAATTAGGAAATATTTGACCAAAGTTCAATAATGTAGTTAAAATTAATCAAAAAGCCAATTTCCTCGGCAGCGGCGCCAAAATTTGATACGCTCAAATTACACCTCCCTAAAGAAGCATAAGCGATATTTATCAAGTAAAGAACTCAACTTGTAGGTTGGGGTCGATCCCACGAGGAAAATGGTCTAGACTTAACTTTAACCAAAAATTATATTCGTTTAGTCAAATTACTTCCAGAAACAAGTAATTAAAGGGGGGGGACTTTCGTTAAACAACTTGTAAGAATTCAGTAAGTAATTAGTAAACAAAAGTCTGTTTCGGTTGTTATCAAGATGAGAGAATTAACTAGGGTAAACGTGTTCCCCACGAGCTCATAATGCAATAATCCTAGTAATAGCAATTCTTTCCTAGTGTACTACATGCAAAGTGATAAGTTAGGTATCTGTAAATCCTTGGTCCGGTATCTAGAGAATTTCACCCCGCACCTTGGTCCAGCTACGTGTGTTTAATTTACTAACCCTCACCTTTACCTCATATTAGACATCACATCGATGTTTGGCTTAGTTATTACTTCGCACCAATCGACACTAGCCTATTAGATAGTATCACACTAAATCTATGTTGATAATTTTTTTCTTGTTGATTACCTCCTTGGTCCGGCAAGTAGCAACAAGGCGAGTTCTAACGCGTGCACTGGTTAAAAAGACTTCTAAACAAAAGAATTATCAATACATGCAACAACACTATTCAAGAATTGCTTAGTTACTATTTATACTTTGTTAATCGCTCATGGTTCCCACAACCCTAGTTGTGGAGTTTAGTTACCCATAATCATATGAACACAATTCATTTTTTAGATGAAAGAATTATGAACTTAAGTAGGAAGAATAATAAACCCAAAAATTCAACTTGAATTACAACACCAAAATCTTCAAAATGAACTGAGGAAATGAAGAATTGTTAAAGTTGCAAGTTAATCTCCCAAGTCAAGAACTAGAATAAAAGTAATAAAGTCTAACCCCCAAAAATGGGGTTTACATGCCCTATGTATAGAAAACAAGTCCTAAATTAAAAAGGAAACAAAATAAGGAAAGTTTGTTCAGGCACGCGTCTTTATTCCACGAGACTGACTCACGGACCGTCAATGGATCTACGGTTCGTGAGTCCCTTTCGTCAGCCAAGACTTAGAAAATATATTAGCTTCCCAAAAACCAGGTTCTCTGAAGCAAACGACGGAACTCCAGTATGGACCGTAGATCGATCTACAGTCCGTCAATGCCTCTCCATAGCTCCACACTTATAATCTTCAAACATCAGGTACTGGAACCCTCGCAGTATCATTCTACGGATCAACAGTATAGTCCGTAGATCAATCTACAAATCGTCAATAGCCACCGTGGTTCCACACTTGGTCAGATTTCCCTGAATTGATTTCCATCCCTTGCCTGCTGATCTACGGTCACCATCTATGGAGAGTCAATGGACCTATGGTCCGTAGATCACCTCCGTAGATGCCTTGTTCTGCATTTCTTTCAGCTGTCTCTTTACTTCCGCGCCTAAACATCTTTCCTGCAAAACATGATAAAAACACATAAAAACCAATACAAAAAGACCCTAGACACACACAAATGTCAAGTGAAATGTATTAAAAATACCGTAAACTCATGGTAGATCAGTACACCTAGCTCATCTGCTCCTACTACTTCTACTGTTGCTTCTACTTCCCTCCCTCTGTTGACACATTCGATGCTGTATAAGATGGGCCATCTAGCCTAGTCGGCTGATATAGGTGCTTCTCGAGTTGAGGCAGCTGTCTCCTGATTGACTTAGCGGGTCATTTCTTCTGCCCTTGCTCCTATTCAAGTCGAGCTACAAAAGCACCGAGTGTTGATTACTGCTTATGGCCTAGCCTTGGACGCCTTCATTATGCGAGTTGAGGCATGTAAGCAGGGAGGTTTCCAGTTTGATGATGTTACAACCTTGAGGGTCGATGTTGCAGGATTGAGTCATGATGTGGATGAGCTCAAATCCACCAATTTATCTATGTTCTTCAACACTGTGGACCTTCCCGAGGTTCCGAATTCATAGATACCAGTTATTTCTAAGATCCCTCCGGCCACTGCAACTGGAAATGCTATTTTAGCTGTTGATGGTGATGAGTCGGACACTGCTGAGACTGATGATGAGGAGCTTGGGACCAGGATGCGGTAGTTTATGATAAGCTGGAGGACTTGGAAGGTGCGATGGTGCAGGTGGTGATCGAGGCCTTACTTTAGGATACCTCGATGATTGGATCCAGTAGAGCACATCTTTTTTCTAGAGGAAGGACAAGCACTGATGCCCTGATAGAGACAACCTCTGATGCATATGCTTATCCTGAAAGGGGATCTTGACTCTTTTCCTTTTCTATTTCAGAGACTTTTACATTGCTTTTACATTAAGGACACTGTTTAGTTTCGTTTGGGGAGAGGGGGCTATGCCCTTGGGTTGTATTTGTTCTGTTTTGAATGATTGTCTTCTGTTTTGGATGATTATTTTGATACTTTTGGTTGTGTCCAAAATTGAATGCTTATTTTTGATCCCATTGGTCCATTTCATGATTTCTTAATGTGTGATTGTTGTGGTTGTTCTCTTGCATATTTGCATATCGGTTGCGATCAATATCGATGACTTGAATAGTGCTCTTGATTGAATGATATGTTTGTGCAAGTCCAATGAAGAAAATTTGAATTGCGTAAGTCATGTGTGAACTCTTAACATCTCATTGTGACTAGTCGATTGTTGAAGTGAATCTGGTGATGATCGTTGCACACGAGCTCAATTTGTAAAGTCATGATCGATGATTGTGTTGAATGCCTTGTTTGATGAGATTTTCTTGAAATATGTGCTTGGTGATACCTAGAACTTGCCCCGTTGGTCCAATTGACTAATGTTGGTGAATGAAAGAAATGATCTTAGGCACAACTATTTTGGCTATTACCTTCTCCATTACTATGTTCTCATACGCAGGAATACCCCCGTTAGCCGGCATTCCTGAGAGTGAATCAAATTGCTATTATACCTCTTTGTGACCACCTTGTGAGAGTGTGAACCTAGCTTGATACTATTTGAGCCTACCCTTTTATTTGGATGAAAGATGAACCCATTTAGCCTTTTTCCTTCCCACCTAAAACCTTCATGAAGCTTTGGTTCATTTGAATAGCCAACTTAGGCCAAAAACCTAAGTTGAGGGTGTGGTGAAAATTGAGGAGAGAAGATGAGTAATAACTTTGTAAAGTTTTACCCTTTAGAAATTGTGTTGAAAAAGATTTTGAAACGAAAGATAGAACCCCTCCATATAAAAAAAAAGAGGAAAAAGAAAAGCAAAAGGAAATAAGATTGAAAAACAAGTGCATGATGGAAAGAAAAGGGGTGTCCAAGTGGATTGTCAAAATCAAAGAGTGGAAGAAAAGGAGAAGAAGTGAAATGCAAGCCATGCTTCATGAAGGTAGAAGTCACTAAGCCAAAACAATCATACCTTTACCCTCTAACCCGTTACAAGCCTTGAAAGACCTTGTTGAGCTTGAAATTGCATTTGAAGCAAAGAGTCCGAGATTTGGACTAATTTAGGGCTTTATTTACAATGATTTAGTGTCCTCAAATGCTTATTTTGTGCCAATAACTGATGTAAAACCATTAATTTCTAAGTATATGGATCGAGGAACAAAGCAAGAACACTAATTTGCAAAAAGGAAAAAAGTGAGCTGAAAGAACGAAGAAATGCATGCCTGGTGGTCGCCAAGTTCACTTGGCGACTCGCTGAATGGCCACTTGACTGCCTAAAGTTTCAGTGTGCCAAACCCTGAAGGAAAGAGCCAAGTCGGTGAGAGAAAGGTGCATTCGGCGGATCGCCGAGTGGTTCCGCGATGCAGTGTTGGATCACCCAAAGTTACATACCTTGAGGATGCTGAAGGCTAAGGTAGAAAGACGATGGAATTGACCAAAGGGCAGATCGCCGAGCCCGACTTACTTTGCCTCGTGACTTTTTGCAGCATATTTTTGGCAACTATAAATACATTTTTAAACATTTAGTTTAGTATCAATGAATGATTATTCATTCTGAATAGTATTTGTGTTCATATTTTGAGAGTTTTCCTTAGCTTTGAAGAATTGAAGTTTTTCACTTTTGAGAAATATGAAGTGGGTCTTTGAGATCCTTTAACTTGGACCATTTTAAAGACAAAATCCATCTTACCCAGTTGATGGAAACTCAATTTGTGAACGATTTTTATCTTTTTATAATGTCTAGCTAAAACCCCAATTCTTTAGGGTATGATTATGTGATTATGGGCTGATTTAGTTTATGTGTATTGCTAATTGTTAGTTTAAATGCTATTTAGAAGTGAGTTCAATCATTAATTATGGTTTAATTTAAGAATTATAGTTGCAAATGCAGTTCTACCTTTGTGTTTTTGGCTTGCTCGAGAGAGAGGTTTTAAAACTAAGATTATTGATTGATGGTCTATGGGTATTGGGTTGTCATGGGTTCAACTCGAGAGAGTAAATCCTAAACCCAATTCCACACATTTAGCTCGAGAGAGTGAATAGACTAAGGTGTGGGCTGTTCTTATTTTTCTTGCTTGTCGATGTTCGAGAGAAATCGACTTGATTCGGTGTAAATTGTTTGAGAAAAAGTTTACCTCCTCTATAGTCTAGCTAACTCACTAATATCTAGCTATTTTCTAATAGTTGCAATCACCCATTTGTCTATATTAGCCTATAATCGAATCACATCCCAAGAACCCGTCTCATTATTGTTACTTCGTAATGCTTTCCACTGTTTGTAGTTGATAATTTCAAACCCAAATCCCCCATTTGACATTCGTGTCACCCTCTGATTTGAATTATGTTTTTATTCGATAATGTTTATTCCTATGGCTGATTTGAACATATTCACACTTTTCTATTGAATCTTAAACACGTACCGCTCCCTGTGGGATTCGACCCCAACTCATTTAGTTGGGTTATATACTGACTAACGATCGTTGACAATTAGAATTGGATGAAGTGTCTTTGAAACGTTATTAATCAACTTCTATTTGATGATGACTAGTCACAACTTGTAACTTTTAGTGCACAATTGAACATTGCTTGGGTAGATTAAACCTCGTGTGCATTCATGTTGAGTCTCAAGTAGCACTATTTGTAGACATCCTTGTTGGCCGAATTGATCTTGTGTTTTACTTGAGGACAAACAAAAGTTTAAGTTGGGGGTGTTGATGAGTTGGGGATTTTGACTCATTTAGGGATTAATATTTAAGGAAGTAGTGTCCTCAATGCCTATTTTATTCTCATAACTAATGTTAAATGTTAATTTGCAGAATTGAAGGCAAAAGAGGAAGACAAGGACATTATGAGGCAAAATAGAGTGAAAAAGCTGAAGAAAGCAAAGGTGGTACTCGCCAAAGCCACTCACCGACTCGCTGAGTGGACCTTCAACTCGCACAAAGTTTCAGAGTGCCAGCCCTTGGACAAGAATCGTGGTTCGGCGATGCGTCAAACAAATCGGCGAGGCCGATTTCAATCATATAATGTTACTAAATGATTTTGCGGAAAAAGGCACGCCAAAAAGGTGAGAAGATGAGCACTCAGAGCATCACCGATCAGTTTGGCGAGCCCGACTTATTTCGCCGAGTGGACTCCGTGCTGAAATTCTGGGAACATATAAATTCAATTTTGAAAAGAAGAAAAGGAGTTCCCACATTGTCCACTCCTGGGTTTTTGATCTTGAACATTCTAAAACATTGTTTTTACATTTTTGAGTAGATATTTAGGGTTTGTGAGATTTTTAGCTTCAATTTGAGCATTTGGAGACTTGTGGATTGTTACCCAACTAGATAGAAAACTTTGTTGGTAACAATTTCTTGTTCTTTATTATGTTTGGCGAAAACCCCATTTTTGAGGTGTGATTATGTAGTTGAATGCATTAATTAGTTAATGAGTGTTGTTATTTACTGATTTTATTGTTGATTTGAAGTGGGTTCAATTAATAGTTTGTGTTTTAATTGAGGAATTGTAGTTTCAAATGCAATTCTACATTAGTACTCTATTCTTGCTTCAGAAAGAAGTGTTAAAGTTAAATGATTAGTTGATGATCGTATTGATTGTGTTGTTACGAATTTAGCTTGAGAAATTGGGTCTGAATGCAATCTTACAAATCTAGCTTGAAAAAGTAGATTGATTAAGGTAATGAGTTGTTAATTTGTGTTGTGCTTGTTGAGGTTCTAAAGAACTCACTTGATTCGCAATAGTTGATTGAGAAATGACTATTTCACCCAAAACCTAGCTTACCCACTGAGATTCAACGACTTTTAGTAAATAATAATCACCCATCACGCGAAATTGACATTCAATTTATCACACTCCCAAGAAACCTTATCTATTTGTTTACTTCGGGTTTTAGTAGTCATAATTTGGTTACCCAAATCCCCCCCTTTGACATTAATTGTTAAACCTTGTCATTTACTTTATTGTTGCGAAAATGTATACATCTACAAACGATTAGAACACCATCTTACTTCTTAATCGAATTCTTTATCATATCACTCCCTGTGGGATCGACCCCAACTCTTAGTTGGGTTGATAGAGTTAGGTTGATACTTGTTAGCAACCGCCTACACTTAGAATCTGATGAAGTGTGTTTGAGCGTTATCATGGTTACACGTTAAAGTTTTTGAGAAGTGTCGGGGGCTCTTCATTTGAGGTATATTCCATCTCGAAGGGGTTGTTAGCTCTCTTTTGTGTTCATTAATTGGTGATTTTTATGCATGTGGTGATTTAGGCTATTTCGAGCATGAAATTGACCCTCGTTTCAAGGCACAAGCTCGATTAGTCATTTGAGACCTTTTGACAGAGTCAATTTGAGATTCCCGACCCGTTCCCATTTTGACTTGATTTTGGGTCCATATCTAATTGTTGCTATTTTAGTGTCAAAACACATGCAATGATGTTGTGATCGATAATTTGATAGCGTGAAGGTGTTCATAAGTGTTCTGAAATGGATTACTCATGTGTGATGGATTTGGAGCGCTTATGAGCGGTTTTGAGTAGGTTTCAGTCTACTTTCTTGATTGAGCTTCTTAGATAATGCCTAGTATAGTTTTTTTGTAATTTTAAATTGTATTTGTTGGGTATTTAGCTTTTATCCTTTTATTCCATCTTTTCTTGATTTCGTAGGAGCCTTGGGCTTAGTGTGGGTGTTGGGACCCTTAGTTTAGGCTTGTAGCTTCGTTTGTGGTGTAGATGATCTTGCTTATCCTTATTAAGATTGATACTTTGTGGGCTTAAATTAGGTTGGACCTTAGGTGATTTAGATTGTGTTTTACCACCCTCGTAGTTATGATTTGCTCCTTCTAGGGCTTGTATTGGTTTTTCTCCTTGCATTGGTACTTGTGACCTTGGTGGCTCGTCATAGCCATAGGTTGGTCCTAAGTATGCTTAGTTAGAGACTAGAGTAGTATGATTGGGGTAGGATGTCATCCCTTAAGTTGGTTCTTCTTTTTATTGATTTGAGACCTTTTCATTGGTCCCTTCACTTGTTGTTTAGCGGTAGACCTGTTATACTATTACTTGAGCTTGATTATATTGTTAGGCCAGAGGCTGTATGTGAGGACCAGTTTGATCCTAGGTTAGTACTCTTCCCTTTGGTAGCGTGTTTTGGTTAGTTGTATGGTTATTTGACTTGAGTTTCTTGTTTGAATGTTGGTGATGGAATGCATTGCATTACTTGTTCATTCTCATGGATTTTGTGGTATGATCCCGACTAATGCATTGGCATATTTATCGTTCATGATGAAACACTATTTTACTTGGCTTTTATCCTAAACTAGTTTTAACGGGAGTCAGACTACCATGATCACTTGATTTACTTGTATTTGAGATTATGATGCATCTGGAACATGCTTCTTTCCTACATTAGATTTTAGAGGCCTCTGGATGTGCTCAGTTTTTACTTGACAAGCAAATGCGTCAACGTCCTTTCTTGCATGATCTTTGGCTACTTTGAGATCCTCTTCGGAGTTGACACGCAGCTGGGTCACTTTTACTAGCTGGGCAACTTGCGCCCTTAGGAGTGGACTATCTGGATGAGAGGCTTTGATATATTGAGATACTCTTCGGAGTTGACATACCCCCGGGTCACACTTACTAACTGGGTTGGGAGTTGACTTACTGGTTGGGCGGCCTGGAATGATTTGTCACTCTTCCTAGTAGGGCTGGGAGTTGACTGTGGTTATGGTTACTTAGGCTGGGAGCCGAACTTTCACTTTTTGGGTTGGGATTCGTTGCACTTTTTGATGGTCCTATTGTATCCTCTACATTCATATACATTGTCTATCACCACTATACTTGTTTGTTGATTGTGCTGTCACACCCCAACCCTAGGTGAGGCAGACAAGTACCATATGAACACATGCTTTACAAGTGACATATGATGAGAAAGTAAACTACTATGATAATAGATTTACTAATGAGAAGCGTCATATACAACATATGTCGACCAGCTGAATCAATACATGTGACAAGTGAAACTATGAATACTGATGATAGCTTTACAATGTCTACAAAGCCTCTACTATCTGTGACTTTACCACTATGAAAATGCGCATAGTAAAGACTCAGAAATCCTCGAATCAACCTGGAGCTCACCAACAACCGTTGAGTATCATGTGCTTCTATTGGGGAGATCTACTAGTTGAATACATGTACTTGCAGCATGAAATGCAGCGTCCCCAATAAGGGACGTCAGTACGAAAGAATGTATTGAATATGTAAGGTATAATACAACTATATGTAAAATGAGAGCTCAAGTGAAACCAAATACAAATAGATAAGGATTTGAGACCACCTTTGCTTATACTTGTGGAATCCTGTATGTTACATTCTTTTCTTTACTTTTCTGTGCGTTATAATTTTATAAGACATATGATACAATGACCAGCTGATCAGTGGTAGAAGAGGATGACCCATGCTAGGCATTTTAACCCCTGGGATGCTGTCCTCATAATTCCGCAAATTGGGATCGGCCCATGCTAGGCTTTCGCCCCTGAGCTGCCACCCTTCTATATCAATTGGGATTGGCCTATGCTAGGCTTTCATCCCTGAGCTGCCACCCTTCTATACCAATTGGGATCGACCCATGCTAGGCATTTTCCTCTGGGCTGCCACCCATAATTATATAGATTACTTCACTTAGATTCTTTAATCTTTGAGATTGTTGTTTTGATGTTCATAACTCTTTTGAGATTGTTCTTTTGATGATGATAACTCTTTTGAGATTGCTGTTTTGGTGGTCATAATCATTGTTGAGATTGGGAACTATGGACCAGTAGCAGAAGACATGAATATGGACTTATAATAATAACAATGACATGGGAAGCAAATGTGACATGAACATGTAATACTTAGGAGCTTATATGACTCAGTAAGCATTTTGACATCTCAAATTGAAGCTCATATCAAGTGAAGACATTTAACATTCAGCCAAGAGATTTGAACTCTATATGATAACCAAATACTCACTAACTAATATTAAATACAAGGTATACATGAATGTGGAACCAAGGGAGAACGTGGGCAGATTCAACTTAAGGACGGATACATATTCCAAGTAAGTACATATAAAATGTACAATAGAGCAAGTAGGGATCTTGTGAGGTAATATTATAGTCTAACACAATGAGAGTAATAACCAATAAAGGGAACATATGAACATGTGAAAAAATGACATATATGATGGAATAGACAATTGAAGCAAGTTGGCAAGACATGGGTAGATTGTATATCCAACATATAAACATATGTACCATGTGTAATCTAGGTTACGTGCATGCTAATACTTATAGAGTAATAAGAATGTACATTTAGTAATAAACTCATATTAGAGTACTCACTTTAATGCTCTAGGGAGTAGGAACTGCAACTATGGATCAGTCACTACCAAGGGCACTTAGAAAACTTACTTTGTTATACAAATGTTGGATTCATGCCAAAGAAATAGGAAATCAAATAGCCTTACATACCTTGCTGTACAATTCAAGAAGTATTACTTAAGCTCCTTCTCTTCAGATCACTAATCTACAATAAAATAAGTTGTAAGACTAGTATTAGTAGCGAATCAATCAATTTGAGCTACTTGATCTCACCAAAATAGTAACCAAGCAGTAAGCATGTAATTTATCTAGCCAATGTTTTCTTTCCTTCCCTTTCCCTTTAATCACGTTTATATATTGTACAACCTTCGTATCAGGTCCTCCCCAAAACTCCCTGCAATATTTAAGTCCTTTAACGTCTCCATAACTTTCCCGCACATCCAGTCACATCCCTTATTATACATACATAAAACAATCCTTAAACATAATAATGTAACAGAAGCAATATGAATCATGGTTTCTGATCACCAACACTTGAAGAGCTAATATTACTTTTGAAGTGCTCAAACAAGCTCATAACTGAATTTGAAGGGGAATCCTCTCCATGGCTGTCCCAACATGCACTAACCACCAGAACATCCTCCCCAATAATACACCATGTAGAAGGAACATTTATAACTCACTTACACATACCAAATGTCCTAATTAACTCAAGAACAAGAGGGAGAAAATTGCAGTAGCTTACCTTGCTGGACAGAACTACCACTTGCTAAGACTTGGATTCTTCAAGGTAAAGGTTGTGCTCCTCAACTTGTCTTAACTTATACCTTCCAATAGCTTGAACTCCCTAATATTCAAGAACCCTAATGGTATTTAATGGCTGTTGTATGAATCTAAGAGAGAGAAGAGAGAAAGCTCTAGAAATTAGATTTTTTTGTCAAAGTAAAAATGGTTGGAAAAAGCTGATATCAATCCCTTTAAAAGGGACCTGTTTTGGCGGAATTTCTCACTCATTTTGGACCATAAATTATCAAGTAGATGTTCCACCTACTTGGACTTTTCACTTGGGCCTTTTTGGACTTAAGTATATTGGGCCTTTGCTGTTCATTTTCCCCTTATTCTTCTATTCAACTTGGGCCAGATTAATGCAAGTAGGTGGTAGTGTACTTGGCCCAATAACATGGTCAAAAAAGTCTTAGTAGGTGATGCACCAACTTAGTCCCTTGTGCTGGTCAACAAGTCAAAGTAGGTGATGCACCTACTTGTCACCTACTAGCTTAAGTGTAGTCAAGCAAGCACCTCAATATTTTATTCCATTTCTAGACTTTAATATCTTTAACTTAACTTAAAACTTATATACACTATGTCACTTTAGACTTTAGACTCAAATACCATCTTATGATCTCAAGTTTAAATACTTCCATCGATTTCAACTTAATCGGGTCACATTAAAATCTATGGACAGTTCACTTTAAACCTATTCTATTGTCACTAGTTTCATAGGAAACCGAGTCCATAACTATACCACAAGGAAATTTATAAGCGTCATATAAATAGAACTAATACACGTAGAATATGGGGTGTTGCATGTGCCCTCTAGTTTTTGGGGGCCGGTTTGGGTTATGTTTGTTGTCTGTACCTTTCGGGTTTATGGGGGTTCGATTATGTTATTATTTGACTATATTTTGTTCTATGTTATTTTGTTCTTGTTAGTTCATTGGCTTTGACTTTAGAATTGTGTTTGTGGATCATTTCTACCATGGGTAGTTGACTTGGTATCTTTGTTACTTGTGACTAGGTTGTTGGCTCGTGTTCCAACTACGTTCTTGACTCGGCTTCTCACTTCTGGTATCATGTTTCGATAAATGCTAGTGTGCAACGGTCATTACAAGAGAATCAATTCGATAAATGGCTAATCACAACGAGATGCAAAGAGTTTACATATTGTCTATGCAACTTCATTTGGCCTCATCGGAGCCGTACATTCATGTTCGTTCGATTGAGAGCACTATTCAAGTCCTCGGTATTGATCGAAACCAAGACTCAAAATTTTTGCAAAAGAACAACCCATCAACTCACGAGGGGTGGCAAAAAAATGTGCAAAAAATTCAAAATTTTTCGTAAGGGTCAAAATTATTTTGCAATTAAAAATAATTGGAGCCACACGCTCAAACATCCACAGAAAGCAGTGTTAACAAAATTCAAAACAGAACAACCCAAATATATACACAAAGCACAACTATCAGCACAAAGGGTGTGGGCCTCACCCCACCACAAAAAAAATAAAAATATTTGTCCTCAAATATATAACAATAATCCAGAGGTCAAATTAAAGAAAGACAGATATAGGGCTAGAGAATAATCCGGGTTAGGTAGCTGTTTTGAGTTGGAGTCCTTCAACAGATGTCGCGTAAAGAAGAAGGTATTATGGGCGCGTTTGGTGCATTTTCGAGTGATTCATCAAGCTCTGTACAACTTTTCTTTGCATTCCAATGCGCCTATCTTCAACCCATGCTCTCGAGTGATTAATTAGCTACCTTTTTGTGTGTTGGCATGCGCTTATCCCGTTCGTTCCCATTTGGTGATAGTGCTTTGACTTCTGGGAGATTCGACGCTTCGCCAAACAAATTTTTACTTTGCTGAGTTTTACAGAACTTCTCAGCAGCTGTGGATGTTCAAACGGCGATGACCATCGGGGTCGCCGATCAGGTGGGTGGATCGCCGAAACCTTCCTGAGCTCACCAAGTTTTACCAACTCCAGGCCAAGAGGGTGCCTTGAGTCAAATATAAAAATATCATTGATCGCCGGCGTCTTCGGCGACTCGCCAAATGGGCCTGCTGCTCGCCATTTTGCACCTCTTTGACACCTACCACACTTCAATCTGTAAAACTAAGACACTATTATTTTACTAGTATGCAAATATAAGATAATATGGGTTTTTGGATTACCTCCCAAACAACGCCTGAGTTAACGTCGCGGCATGACGCAAGTCAAAGACTACTCTTCGTCCTCGAAATCACCCATGGTATAATTAAGTGAATCTTCGGCGAACGGAGGATAGTGACCCGTCATCATATGGGTGATTTGCGCATCCTGCAGCTGAATGGTCATGGAGTTCGAAGTAGTTACTTCATTTAGCATATCAATGGTGTCCTTCATGTCATTCAGTTTCTTATCATGCTTATCAAGTTCTTGTTGGATGAGTGAGGAGGTATCATTACTTTGCATACCATCATGCCTCTTTCCATGTTTGCACTCTTGAAGGGAGAAGTTCTTTTCCTTCTCCCTGGTTTGCTCTTCATTTCCGTCACCCGTTTAGATAGAACATCTACTTGCGCCACCAATTTTTCCCATTCATATTTCTTTTGGACTTCTTTGTTGGTTTCAACCATTTTATCAAGTAGTGTTGCAACGACTTTATAGGGTTGGTGTAGCATTTCGCCTTCAAAAAGGTGCTCAGCTATGGTTCTATTTTTGGGTTCGAGACCCCGATAGAAGCAATCCAACAGTGTCTTATCAGTCATTCCATGGGATGGGCATGCTTGCAAAATTGCTTTGAATCTCTGCCACAATTCTGGAATTCTTTCCTCCACTTCCTGTTTGAACGTCCCTAAGGTTCAATAGCTTTAGAAGAGGCTGACCTGTGTGATATCCATAATGCTCATCCATTTTTTTTTCTCTTCGTTGGTCTTCACACAAGCAAAACAAAACAACAACTAAGATTAGTAAAGCTAAAACTAAGAGAAACCAAGAATTCTACTTAACTAAGAATTCCCAAATAACCCCACTCCCGGGCAGCGACGCCATTTTGATGCTTATCGTGACCAACGATAGTAACCTATAGTAAGAGTGTCTACGATCATCGATAATATAGTAACCCAACCAAGGGTTGGGGTCGTGTCCCAAGGGAGTGGTTTTGAGAATTTATAGAAAAGTAAAATTTAGTTCTACCTAGTCGTAGCTAAATACATTAACGATTAAAAATATTGTAAATAAAAAGGGGTGACACAAAGGTGTCAAATATCAACTGGGGATTTTGTCACAAGTAGTAAAAAAACAACAAATATAATAAGAAGATCAAGTATGGGGACAAGTTCTTGGGGTGTGATCGCAATACAAGTTGAGATAAATCGTTGGGTACATGCTTTCGATAGAAAATTTGCTAGGTAATAGGACTAAGCTAAGCTTGAGATGGAAATAAGTTGCCTCTCGGGCAACTTACCCCGTTTCAAATGTGTTCCTCTCGGACACCCATTTGCCGCATGAAGGCCATCCTACGCCTTACCCACTCACTCTCTCGAGCTGAGTGTTAGGATATGGGACTAGGGCTCACCCTTTCCGGTTGAACCTCATGTCTACCCACTCCTTATGTCATTAGTCTAGCGGTCTTGGTTTCTCGACTCCTCTCTCGGGCAAGCCGAAAACACATGGGTGGTTTTGTATTTGCAACTACAAACCCATTAAATTAAACCACAACCACTAGGTGAAATCACCATTAAAATACATCTATCCTATCAGCAAGCAAGACCCAACAACAATATCAATACATATTTGCTAAATCACACCCTAAGAATGGGGGTTTCTAGCCACGCATCAAGAAATAACAAAATACACCTAAAATGATACTAAAATTAAATGGGTATAAGAAATTAAACCTTGATTTAAGCAAATGAATAAGAATGGAGAAGACCCACTTCCAACTTGGGGAAGATGAAATCCTTCTTTCTTCAAGTCTCCCAAAAACCCTCTCCAAACTTGAGAGAAAATATCCCAAAAAGTACTATTCTATTCTGGAAATTAAAATAAATGTTCGACTCATAAAAATTAATAACAAGTTTAGTATTTATAGACTTTAGAAAATCGTGCTGGCGGATCTTTTAGGGAGGTTAGTCGGAATCGCCGATTAACTCGGTGATTCGCCCTTTGGTGTAGTTTGTCGCCGTCTTGCACTAGCCTTCAGCATCGTCATGCTCTGTGTCATTGAGCGACCTAGTACTGCTTCGTGAAATTATTCGGTGAAATGCCGACTGCTTATTTCATCGCCTTTTTGATCCTGCTCCCTCAAGGCTTCGCGTACTGGAACAAAGGGCGAAGTGCGTCCCTTCAGCGAATCGCCAAGCGTGCTTGGCGATGCGCAGGCTTCAGCTTCTTTGTTCTTTTAAGCCTTTTTGTTCCTTTTGCCGCCTAAGTGTCCATGCTTCCACTAAAACTTCAAATACCTGAAACTTAAGAATTTTCATTAGATATTGAGATAAAATAAGCATTTGAGGACACTATTCCTATCAAAATAAATCCCTAAATGAGTCCAATTTGTGGACTCATAAACACCCTCCAACTTAAAATTTTGCTTGTCCTCAAGTAAACTCAAGTTCAGCCGTTCAACAAGTTGTCTCAAATAGTGATACACAAGACTAAATCATGAATTCAAACAACCAGACTCAAATTTACTTATGCAAGGATCAATTGTGTACTCAAAGATTTAAGTTGTGACACACCATTACCAAAGATTCTCATGCTCGCAATACTTGCTACTTGTGCAATCAAGCTCAACATGAAGTATCTAAGTTCCCTCACATTAAGAATGATTCCATATTCACACACAGAGGTTAATCAATTCAACATTAGGAATCAGATGCAACGCTCACACTCAAAAAAGAGGAACACAATGCATGTTTTTACCCATAGGTTTGCCCTTATTTTCCAATCGACTTTCGATTCGGCTTACTCTAGCTAAAAAAGGTATTTCTAAGGCTTGTAATGGGGATGAGTGCAAATGTATGGTCATTTAGGCTCAGTGATTTTTTCCTTGTGAGATGTGGTATTCTCAAGGCATTCCCTTCTTTTCCTTTATCAATTCTTTTTCTAATGCTTTTAAGTCATCTTTTCGTTCACCTCTATGGATTGCTTGGAAACCCGATTTCCTTGGTACTTTATTCCACATATTTTTTTCCCGAAGGGTTTCCATTGTTCTGCAACATCAGGGGTTAAGGGAGACTTTCTTGCACTTCTTGATTTCTTCTTTTCCTTTTTACCACACCCCCAACTTAGGCTTTTTTAGCCTAAGTTGGCTATTCGCTAAACCACAAATCAAGAGGATTATAGGTAGTGGGTCAAGTAAGGTCTAGGGTTCATCAAGATTCTTTCAAAGAAAGATAAGGCTAAAATGGTGTTCAAAAGAGTTTCACACGCTTACGGGTAGACCACAAAGAGGTATATGCCAAATTTGGCTCAGACTCTTTAAAGTTGCCTAAGATCATTTCAAGAGCACACCTTTCTAAATCAATCAGACTAACAGGGCAAATTCTAGGTTTATTCATGCAAGGTTCAAGGCAAGCTAATCACAGAAGGCATTGACACTTAAGTCCAACAAGACCACTCACTTTTGCTAGTGTGCAATGGTCATTACAAGAGAATTAATTCGATAAATGACTAATCACAACGAGATGCAAAGAGTTTACATATTGTCTATGCAACTTCATTTGGCCTCATCGTAGCCGTACATTCATGTTAGTTCAATTATTAGCACTATTCAAGTCCTCAGTATTGATCGAAACTGGGACTCAAAATTTTTGGAAAAGAACAACTACATCAACTTACAAGGTGTGGCAAAAATGTGCGAAAAATTCAAAATTTTTCGGAAGGGTCAAAATCATTTAGCAAATAAAAATAAATGGAGCCACAAGCTCAAACAATCACAAAGCAGTTTTTTAAAAACACAATTAAAAACAGATGACCCAAATATATACAAAACACGAATCACCAATAGGACACACAAGTGGGCCTCACCCCACCACAAATAAATATCTTTTGTCCTCAAATGCAAAAAATACAGAATCCAAAAGGCAAGGTAAAGAAAGAGAAAGAGGGGGTGAAGAAAGGTCCTGTCTAATGGGTCGCTTCATCTGTCTGGGCCTCAGTACTCGGAGTGACTCCCTGAAGGACCAGCTCCACTGGATCTAGCAGCAGGAGATTTTTTTGAAGAAGCTTGCACAACAACATCTATCATAATTTTGTTCATTTAAGTCAATTCTTCATCTACAGCTCCCTTAGTCTCTTCATGCATCTCTTCATCAGTCTTTGCTTCTGACTCATGGTCGGCTACCTGCTTCGCTGTACCCCCCATGTCCATTAATCTTCTAAGGAAATTCAGGCATGTCTGGCATCTCCACTGTTCCAATGACCATGGACACATCGGTGGCCTTTAGGTGGTCTACATCTTTTCTTAGTTCAGCAATGTCAGCTTTTAATGCCATCACCTCCTCTGTGGACCCTTGGTTGTGCTGACATACCACTATTCTGGCTGCTAGGGCATCAATGGTAGTGTTCAGAGGTTTCATAGCATCAGTTAAGGAAATTTGGATCATGCCTGGAATAGAGGCCTCTAGGCTAGCAGCTCGACGATCAGCAGAAAAAGCCAGCTGTCCTATCCGGAGTAGGGACGCCCAAGTGAGTGGAAGTCGGGAAACAGGAGCAACAGTAGTGCGTCTTGGCGATTGTGCAGCAGTAGAAGAACCTGGAGTATCTATGGGAGTAACAGTGGCAATGGATATACCTGAAGGCCCAGGGGCCGGAGCAGGCAGAGATGCCTTTGCAAACGATGATTCTGTGTTGACTAACTCCATCGCTGCTGGCTTCTTCCTTTCTGCTTGATCCTTAAGGTACTCGTCTTCGATCTTCTAGATATCAGTAGAGACTGTGGGCATCACTTCCACATCCTTCTTGGTATCTCGAGGCACTTGGGCTCGTTTGCATAATTCTGTGATCAAGACTGGGAATGAAAGTGAGGTTCGACTCTGCCTTGCACGCATGAGTATCTCTGAAGTGATGATTATACCCAAATTTATATGAGTTTCCTCTATTACGCAACCCAGGCAAGTTGCCTTGGCGAGGCGAGTGATTGACTCATTCTGGGATGGCATAATTGCGCTGCTAATAAAACTGAACCAGAACCTTCCTGCTATGTTTAGCTCTTTCTTTTCAATCGGAACTGCTTTTGCCAACCACTTGGGAGTCTCATCTGCAATTAGTGGGGCTAACCACTTTTTCATCTTATCTAGCTGCTTTGTTCTAATCAAGTACTGACAGTGATCCCCAATGTTTGTGGACAGGCCCAAGACTGCGTTGATACCTCACTATCACACTTCACCCTTCTATCTCTGACAACCACATAGTCAACTTCTTTGAAGGCTGCTGCTAGTTGATTTTGATGGGGTATTAGTGCATTGTATGCACTGTAGAATTCTCTTACCCAGTTTGGAATATAAGGGCCACGGGGTTTGGTGAAGATTTGAAACTTGTGGTATCTCAGACACTCCATTATCTCTGGGTGCCTGTCTATAGCCCTTCTATAGACAGACGCTTTTCCTCCAAAATGTTTCTCAGCCCCTCAGCCTTTACTTGATTCATAGATTTGGGCAGAGGACCTTGCACTGGAGGTGTTAATACCATTGCCTGCTTTGAAACTGGAAGTGTAGTAGTGGTAGGCTGGTATGTCCTGGCCCTGGATGAATCATTCATCTTCTTAATTTGCCGCTCTGCCCTCTGTGCTATTAGCTTATCTTTCTTATCAGAACCCACATCTTCACTTTTAGATTGGTTGGGGTTATTTCTATAAAAGCCATTACTGTCAGTGCTTGCATCTGTCAATTCAAGGGTCTTGTGTTTGCCCTTCCCTTTCTCACCATTTGTGGAAAGTTTAGCAACTTTGCTTGTGAACACGTCTGCATCCTCTTTGATTGTGATCCCTTTTGTTTTACTTCTAGGTGGCTTGCTTCTTCCTGTAACTTTAGATCTAGCCATTTATGCAAAGAATCCGAAAGAAGTTAAAACAACTAAATCAAGTTCAGAGGGATGCAATTACAGACAAACTCGCCGGATAGATCGGCGAGTCTCCAAGTTGCTTTGGCGATCACAGATTTATCCGCTGAAGTATACAGTGCAGAAAGGTTCGGGAATGCAGACAAAGGGCGACCAAGGAGACCTTCGGCGAGTCGCCAACTGCGTTTGATGATCATGAGTTTTGGCCGAGAGTTACAAAACACTGACCACGAATAGTATAAATTTAAAAGCGAGATGGAGTCCCTTGGGCGAATTGCCAAGTGATTCGGTGAGCTCACCTTAGCACGCTGAGTAGCCTAAATTTATCAGAGAGGCACAACATATGACATAGGATAAAATTACTTGGAATGAGAGCATAAATATCATAATTAAATGCATAGTTTGGAGAACCAAACTTTTGGGCAGATTAGGTCAAAACTGTGATGCTAGGCGGCAGGTTATTACAGATCCAAGCACTACTAAAGCAGCTAAAATACTTACGAGGTGCGAAGATTCTTAAAATACTAAGTAGGTGTGATTTTGCAAAAATCGAGAGTGAGAGAATAGAAAAAGGTTGAAAGTCCAGACCCGTGGTTTTATAAAATCTTTCCAGATCTTATCCATTCGGCGACATTAGTTGGATTTGCTTCGCTACTCGGCGTTCCACCGAGTGTTCATCTATCTCACTGAGTTTTACAGGACCCTCAGTCACAGTGAGGATCTAAACTACGGTTTTGGTAGTAGTCGTCGATCTAGTCGGCGATTCGCCAGTTGGACTTGTGTAATTCATCCTGCACTTTTTCACAAACTTTTCATGCCTAATCCTACAAAATCAAAACACCTTTATTTCAAAAATAACAAAATTACAGTAGTTAAAGGAATTTGAGTTGCCTCCCAAACAGCGCCTTAGTTAACATCGTGGCATGACGCGGGTTAGCACCTAAATTTCACTTTTGGGGTTAGCCAAAACATCGTTTGGCGACCCCTTGCCTTGTGCTTGATGGAGATGAGGCATTACATGACCCAAGAGAGTTTCAATTTGTTGGATGGATCTAGAGTGAGAATCGCTCATCTGGTTTAGCACTTCTACATTTTCTCTAATCTTCTCCAGCACTCTATCTTGCTCATTTAGCTTTTGAAGAATGGTTAATAACATATCTTCGATATATTTATTTTCAATGTCCATAGATCCTCCCTGCTCAATAGGTGGTCTGCATTTGCTCTTCTCTTTGGACATCACCTCCAATTCCTCGACCTTTTGGGTCAAGTTATCCATCTGACCCAACAAAATGATCAATTGTTGATCCTTCTCAGTATCCTTGTTGGTTTTCGCCACAAGGTCAAGGAATTTGACTGCGGTCTCATAAGGATATTTCTCATGACCAACTGGCATAAGTTGGCTGATTAACCCTCTATTTTCGAGATTCAGACTCCGATAGAAGCATTCTAGTAGAATTAAATCGGGGATTTCAAGAGTTAGGCATTGTATTAATAGTGTTTTAAACCTAAACCACAACTCATGAAAAGGTTCTCCTTCTAGACGCTTGAAGTTAAAGATGTGATCCCTGAATCTCATCACTTCTACTGGGAGGTGCTCCATTGGTCCACCATCCCCATCATGTATATTCATTATCCTGTCTCAACACACAAACAAGTTAGACTAAATAAAGAGTTAGGTAAGTAGACTACAACTAAAAAGCACAAAACATTCTACTAATCTAAAAATTCTCAAACAACACCACACCCCGGCTGTAACGACTCGAGAGCACCCCCTAGTCGTTACCGGCGTTTCGACCTCTCGGAGGTCTTATACAAGCCCTTAGCATTCGTCATAGCATTTATCATAGAAAAATAGCGGAAAATTTAAAACTTTTTCATAATATAAAACAAGACTTAAAAAGTCACCTCATTTAGACCTTCAATACAAAATCGGAGTGCTACGTCTCAAGGTAGCCATCTTAAAACACGACTACAACACAGGAGGGACGCATCCCTCACAACACAAAAGAAACTACTATCTAGTACATTGAACTTAAGGAAACTCTTTAACATAAAGGTCCTTGAATTTTTAAGGACATACCCGAACTTG
>JAJOOF010001273.1:0-31036 GCA_029582545.1 Solanum lignicaule | reverse complement strand
TAATTCCTTTTGTCGCAATAGATATTTTTCGTACATTTATTAAAATTAGAAAGCTTAGTTAATTGATGATTTACTAATTTGTATTAATTTAATTTTAAGAGTGATTAATTTTATCAAATAAGCTAATCTTGCGAAAAAATTATCACTTATGGCTATGTAATAAAGAAAGTAGTTATAATTTAAATGAATTCAATTTGAGCAATTTTGGCAATCCAAGTCTTATTAAACCGGCCAATCCGTGTATGCCACGTAGGCGAGCACATGGATTGTGCTTCTTTAGATTCGATCTCAGCCTTACAATCTAATCTAACGGCCTCAATTAATTCATCCTTTTACTATTATATATATATATATATATATATATAATTATAATTTATTTTTAAACTCTTTATTTTTTACCAACCGTCCGATCAAATGATCGGACGGCCTAAATTAAATCCCCAAAAAGAAAAAAAAATTTCATCTTTCCTAAAATAAGTACAATTCCCATCAGCCGCATACCCTCCCCAACGTCTTCTTCTTTTTCCAGAAAAAGGAGGCACTGTTCCTTCCTCTTCCCCAGACGTCCTCACCTTCCCCATGCCCCTTCGTCCTCTCTCATCAATCGCCCATCGCCCGCTGCCAAAGAAACAGCCATGAACCGCTGAAAAACGACATTATCCGGCAGTCTCCAACGTCACCTCTTCCTCCATCCGCCATCCATCAATCACAGCCCCCCCTTTCTATCAACTTTACATCTTTTCGATTTATTTCTAACCCAAGGCAGGCCTAGAAGTCTCGACCATCATCATTACCCCGCCTGAAAAATAGGGGACGCGAAGAACCATCGGATTTTGAATGGTTACGCCCTTAATCTAATGGGTCTGAGGTTGGAAGCCTCCCCCAAATTTGACTATAAAATCAGCCCTTTGGTTCTCATTCAAGGGGTGGGAGGAAAAAGACAGAAAAGAGGAATAAAAGCACATTTCAAGGATTAGGTTTTTTTTTCCAGAAAATTCCGATCTTCTTTCAAGCTTCTGTTTTCGATTTTGAATTCGAATCTCGAGAGTAAGTTTGAAGTTGAAATCTCTTGATGGCAAAGCTCTAGTTTGTTGCTCAACACAAGGTAAAATCCTCTTTCCTTATTTATCTTTTATCCCTTTGTTGTCATCTGGTTTGGTCCCGTGAAGAAAATGTTGAAGTGTCCTCTGTTTCCAATATTCGTCTCTCATTTTTCTCCAAAAGTTTGAGATTATAAATGATATGTTTCCCTATTGAGTTCATTTGTTTTAGTATTTGTTTGTTTGCAACCCAAGATGTTGGTCTTTGTAGATTTTTGGAATATCACTCGATTTGCTTCATGTCATAGATATAAAATCTTCCCTACTGATATGTGCTAAATTTAACTAATGAAAATTAAAACTCATTTTCTGGAAAAGCAAGAATTCATTATTCTACATAATCAAGTGTCAGAGTCATTAAAGTTCATGCTAGAGTTTATACTTATCCTTTTAGCCATATAATAGTCTTTCTTTTTTTTTCGTTTGTTGTTCTTGTACAATCTTGTTGTGTTATTGTGTGGTAAGACCAAACCATGCTGCATATTTTCTTTTTCTCTAACTAAAAACCGTGAATGCATTCGTTGGCATTTTCTCGCCTAATTTTGCTCGACATCTTGAAGAATTGGTCCTTTTGGTCAAATTAGGTAGGAGTATATGAATGTGATCATGTGTTAGTAGCTATAGATATTTTTTTTTATGTCTAACACATTATTCATACACTATTAGAAGAAAACAACCTCCTTGAATTTAAAATACGTTTGATCATGAAAATTATTCTCTCATGTGTGCAAAATAAGATGAATCAGAATGCATAGTTTTTATTATTTTTAGATTGCAACCAATTCATTTTTTTCCATTCTTATTTAACATAACTTCAGATTTTCTTTGTTAAGTTTGGCTTTGATCATTTTCTATTGTTGGTTTGCAATGAGATTAATGTTAATATCCTTCAAGTTACCACCAAGTCAGTATACTCTTGTTATATTCAAATCCTCTTTTTTTTTAAAAAAAATAAAATTTGTTCTTTGATTAAACCATATTAAAATAAAATAAAATAATCTAGTTGGAGAGTTTCTATGTATATGAAGCTTTACTTCTTTAGGTTGAATTCATATTTTAATCTTAAAGCTACGTAGTCAAAATATGGTATTTTCTTATTCCTTATCTCATTTTTTGGATTCGGTTGAGCTATTTATTTTTTTTTGGTTGAATAGATTGTATTCATGTATACATTTTAGGATCGACTAAAGAGTGTGCGTTGTGTCATATATCCCACCCCCTCAAACGTTTGTTTTGCACGCTCAGGAGTTGAGATTTTGATCAAAATTAACTGGATCAAGAGTTGATAATCATTTTTATATGCTGCAATCATTTTATGCTTCATTTCATAATTTATGTATTCTAATCCTCTTATCTCTTTTATTATGTTTCATGTACAACCGGAGGGCTGGAGTTTCTACTTTGGAACTCGTTATTAGCTTAAAGTATTAGGCCAACAGCAATTAGGATCACCGCAATGCTTGGAGTCTCATGAATAGGAGTCTAATGTTCCTCAGACTTTCTTTTGTTGCCTTATGTTGTTTTTTATATGTTGGCTAACTTTTACTCTTAAGTTTCGTCGTCCTACTTATATTTTTTTTGATATGTTGGCTAACCTTTACTTTCAAGTTTTTGATATATTGCTCGACTTTTATTTTGAAGTTTATTTAGGTGAGCTAATCTTATTTGTCTATGAATTTAGTTGAGACACCTTTAGAACAAATGATACAAAAGATATTTTCTTAAAAAATAGATTAGCATTTTACTTATAACATTCGTTTAGGCTTTTTTAAGTTGAAAAGAGGGGCATATAGTTTTAAAAGTTTTCCAAATGAAGTTTCAAAAGGTTAAAATAATATTCGTTTAGCATTTCAAAATTGGGAAAAGAAATATATATAGACTTAGGCCTTTATTTTAAGGAATAGGAAAACTTATCATCTAAAATTCTCAATTGAAGTTTTAAAGGGTGAAATAATATTCATTCAGGTACTTGAGTAGGAAAAAATAAAACTCATGAATTGGAACTTCCAAATGAATTTAGAGATACATAAAGGCTAAAAATAATTAACTTGTGGAATTATATATTTTTTTTGTGACTATAGAATGAGTCCTAATAATTAGGCCTATTTTTATACTCTTTACATCACCCCTTATAAAATGTATTGACTATTCTTATTTTTTTTCGAATCATTTAATCTTGTAACACGCTATTTCAAATTTTATTTTTCTACTCTTTACATCACCTCTTTATAAAGTATATTGACTATTCTTATTTTTTTTGGGATCAAACATTGCTAAAAACATTCTAATCTTTTAACATGTTATTTCATGATTTTAGATAAGCCAACAAATTCAAAATACAAGGTACATACATATATATGCATGCACATAAGAGGTATAAATTCTATATTTTATACTTAGTTTTCTCTATACATGACTTAGTATTTTGTTACCCTTTATATTATTTTTTCTCAAATCTACTATCTCTTTTACGAAGTTACTTATTTATTTTTTATAATTTATTAATCCCTACGCTTTCATATACATATTATTTACTACATATAATCTATTGTCAATTTTTCAAAACATGTAAATAAATAATGAATATTCATATGTTTTAAACAACCTATGTGTACATACCATACTTAAGATCACAAACCCTTTATATAATATTTTAATATTTTAACATCTAGTATTATTTATTTTATTTTATTTTATTTTAGAAAACTCCATTTTATATATTTTCACTCAAATTACACATCACATATTATTACGTATTCACACCCAACTACTATCTTATTTTTATTTCACGTCTTAAATAAGACGACAGGTTCTCGCAAATTCAACATCTATATATTTTTTAAGATAATTTTATTATGATACAATTATATATATTTTACATATAAATTTATCAATACATTTAAGTACATTTATTTATTTATTTTACAATATGATAAAAATACTACTATTAAAGCTATTTTATAAGACTAATATATGCCGTACCTTGTATTGTACTCTTTTCTTAAGCTAACTAATTAACTCATCATTTAATTTTTAAAGGCAAGTAAATAAACAAGTTTTCCTAATCATATTTTTCCTAAATTGAGTTTAAGGACTATCCTCGGATAGGCTCTGAGGGGTGCTTAACACCTTCCCCTCGAGTAACCAAAACCCTTACTCAGAATCTCACTGATTTCGCAAATCAAAACAGAGTTTACATTTACATATTTTTTTAAAAATGGTTTTCCTAATATTTTCCTTAAAATTTAGGTGGGGACCCTAAAACAAAACATTTTTTTTAAAAATCAGAGTGTCAGCCATATTATGTTGTGAACTGTTTCGGCCGGTTCGAAATAGGGTGCGACACACGTAACTATGGATCTTCACATCGTTTGGTTCCTGGGGGCCCTAACCCACGACAGAGTCCAGATCACCCGTAAGCAGCACCAATCAAGTCAAACAAAATTATATATACAAACTTAACCTTGTAGCTTTATTTTCTTTTGTTGAAGAAAGTTTTTGTCATTTCTCTTGAACCTAGATTGGAAGCGTACTTATGATTATTAGATACTCATGTGGTTACAATTGAAAACAAATAGTATTTTTTTTAATCTAATATGCATATTTAGTTCATGAATGAAATACCAATTGAAAAATCAGTAGTCTTTGTACCAATATTGAAAGTCTATAGTTATAACTATCTTATTCTTTTTTTTTTTATTGGGGGGAGGGGGGTCAAGATATAAATAATATTCATTTTAGAAATGCCAACAGGGGAAAATTTGGGGCCGGAAAACTTTTTTGTAGTATTTGGATTTTCCCATCCTAGTCCAGATTTGGACTAAATTGAAGTGTTTGAGGTGTTGGGAAATTTGGTAACAATCGGGTGAATCATTTATGATTTTGATTGCATGATTAGTTAGATAACTCGTTAAGGAATCCGTCGACTTTACGAAATTGTATTTGGGTGAGTAGAACTTCCGAAATCGATCATAGTGCTAAGGGTATTTTTCTGAGCGTCGTTGGTTAGAGGTGTGTTGTGAAATGGGGATTTTGGATTTGTCAAAATAGCTCCCTGTTTCTTTCACGACCCGAGTCTACACCCTGGACGTGGCCGGCACTCAAGAACCATTACTGGTCCCCAAGCGAACCCTCATCCTGGCTGACTACAAGCGAAAGACTAACTTAAGCATGCGAAAGCTTAAAACTGAAATAAAACTTCATGAACTCAACTTTACAAATCTTTAAATGAAAAGAAAACTCTATATAATAAAATATATACAACTTACCATAAAAAGGCATCTTTAGTCTTCAAAACATTTTTCAAAATAAATGAAAAGACTTTTGAAACTCTACTGTCTATCTATGAAGCCTCTAACTGATAAAGATGGAAATCGGGCCAAGCCCCACGACCTCCTAACAATTGATATAACTGAAAGGTAAATCAAATCCTCTGAAAGCAATGAGGCTCACCATAGGTAACTCGAACTCCCGGATGTATCAACGAATCTCCTATTGATGATCCTGAATACCTGTGTCTGCATCATGAGAAGATGTAGGACAAATGGCTCAGTACGTGGAATGTACGAGCATGTAAGGGGAATTCTAAAACATAAGCATAATCTTGAATCTTGATAAAAAAAAAGAAACACACTTACCTTTTCTCAGCTCACTCAACTCAAAGGAATACTCAAGGATACTCAAAACTACTCCAACTTACTCAACTCAGAAGTACTCAAGGACAAGATACTCAACTCAGAGATTAGATACTCGACTTCAAAGATATGATACTCGACTTGAAATACTCAACTCATGAATACTTAACTGAACTCATTTCAATATAAAGCAATTTAAAACAAGTGCAATATAAAGAACAAACTGTTTAAAAACATGTTGTCATATCTCTGTGTATGCAAGGATACAACATAACTCTGAAATGTATGTAAAAATACAATAAACTGATGTATATAAAATACAATAACTTCTGTGGGAGTTTCTCTAACAGATAACCATCACTTAAGAGCTATAGTGATTATACAACACTTTACCTCGCGCTGCCAAGGACCATCCTATACCTTGCCATCGGTATAGGACCTTACTTAACCTAGTGGATCCACTAGCTTAACTTACGTGATCATCTAAAAAGTATGACCCGTTAAATCCCATGTTGGCTACATGGTTCTTATGGAGATTTGAGTTAATATGAACTCGCGTCTCCAATTTGGTGCTCAATACTACTCCCAAAATATACTTTAGCTCATATGTGTTGTGTTTTAAACACCTCTTTCTTTAGTTTTGAGATAATTGCTCAAAGCTTAGCCCAAATGCTCTCTTGGAATCAATGTTCCCTTTACTGAAAACTAGCCCAAAGGCTCTTTTGGAAATCATAGTTCCTTTCTTGCTCAAATATGAAAACATTTATAAACTTCTTTGGGAATACTTAGTTCCCTAATAAATTTTGAGAAATGAACTCAACTCTTTACTCTTTGCTTAACTTGAAAACTTGAGTCTTAAAACGAAGTTAAAACGTTTATAAAAGACTTTACTCTTAGTCTTTACTTAACTTCAAAGCTTAAGTCTTAAAACAAAGTTAAAATATTTGTAAAAGACTTCTTAAATTATGGTTCATGCCGAATTAGGGACATGAATGACTCAATGCAAGGTTTTCAATAACCATAGATAGAACTCAATACTTGGAACTCAAGAACTTCAATGATACTACTCATTTCAAGAATGATCAACTCAGAGGGTTCATGCAGAATTATGAGGATGAGCTACTCAACTCAAGGACTCGAAGATACTCCTCATCTCAATATACTCAACTGATGAAGTTCATGCGGAAGTTATAAGCATGAACGACTCAACCTAAAGACTTCATGGATAACATGTAATAGACCAATGATGAGAAATATAATCTCAAAGTATTAGAAACTTATTACTCAAGACTTAGAACTTGAAGATACTACTCCTCTCAAAGGTACTCAACTAATCGAGTGCATGCGGAAGTTATGAGCATGAACGATTCGACTCGAGGTCTACTTAATAATATGGAACTCGTGAATACAACTCTTCTCATTCTCATACTTACTTTCTCAGAACTTAGTTCAAATTGATAGTTGATCTCGAAGGATTCAGAATTGAACTCATAAGCTTTTTTTGAACTCTACTCTTAACTTTCTCTTGAATGTGAATTATGAATTCAAGAGTTTGGTTCATGACACGGAGGATCTCATGATGACCAGGTAGACTCATGAATACATTATTTTCATCCTCATACTCACTTGCTCGAGTCTTAAAACTAGTTACTAGAAGTTATAGAAGACTCCTCAAAAGGACTCAAAGGGACTTTCTTAGAATGTTCGAAAGGATTCTCAAAACTTAACTCTTAACTCTACCTTGAATTTGAATTATGAATTCATGGTTATGATCATGTTAGGAATTATTTTAGGTGTTTAGAAGTAGCTTAGAGTAGTTAGAAGCGAAAAGGAGTGAAGGTGCACTTTAAACGAACTCAAACTGGGCAACCGACGAAAAACTGGGTGGGGCAGGCGACCCTGGCGCTATGGGTGGGTTTGGGGCGCTCTGGCAGGCGCATCGCGCCAGGCCCCCAACCCAGAAAATCTGACGAACTTCTTTGCTCGTTTTCTCACCCTAATTCGCCTAGAATCGAACGGTTCTTCCCCAATCACTTAGAATCAATTACTTAACATAAGTACACTCTAATCTACTCAATAAATCCCTTAAAACAATCACTTTAATCTCAAGAAAATCATCAAAACCCAACACAACAAGATTTAGAATGAACTTCAAGAACACTTATTAAGAACTCATCAAGAACTCAAATCTTTCAACTTCAAGAATGAAATTTGCGCTGAAAATAAAATGTTTGGCGTGTGGGTGAACAAAACCAACACTATGAAAATTTACATACCTCTTAGGGATCAAACCCATGGTGAAAATCCGCTACAACACGCAAGAATCTCAACGAACGCTTGATCCTCTCCTCTTTTCTCCCTTTTTTTCTTCTTTTCTCTTCTTGAACTCTCAACTAAAACCCTAGGCTAATTTTAGGATTATAAAACTGAACCGAATAGGATTAGACCCTTAAATATTACTAAAAATGAATTAAATCTGATTGGGTAAGGAAAAGACCAAAATACCCCTCACTATTTTCGGCTAACTTTCCTTAACTAGACAACCTAACTTCAAAAGGCCATATCTCACTCATCCGAACTCAAAACTTAGGAAACTCAGTGGCGTTGGAAAGATAATTAAAAGATATTTCCTAAGGTACCTGGTAGCACACGTAACACATTCTGAGCTAGGAGTTGTGGTCGTTTAAAGTTGACCCAAAACTCATACTTAGCTTAACTTGCAAAATTTTATATTTTGCTATTTCCAATTTAGTTATTTTTGGAACTCAAGGCGCTAAATCTAGTGACCTTAAAACTTAAGAAATTTTTAATTCCTTGGTAAAATTTCACTCACTACGATGAACGGTTCGAGTCTTAGTTCAAAAAAATTTCTGGGGTGTTACAATATCTCCCCCTTGGGATCATTCATCCTCGAATGACGATTGGACTGGGTTACTCTTACTAAGGTGTGCATCTAATAGTATGCTCTCACTATATTCAAGCTTAACCCAAATCCTTAGGTTCGAATTCTATACCTCTCTATAGGGAATCTCCTTCCAAGACTATTACTCTTTAACACCACATTCAAGCTTAGTATTCTAACAACTCCATGGACTCTCACTAACCAACTCCTTCGGATCCAACTAAGGTCTCTCATTTAACTATTTCTCATAGTAAAACCTATTCCTCTTCTTCTTTCTCATTAATAACCTTAGATGGAATTACCACATCAAAACTATCATGATAAGAACATCAACCTCCTCTTTCTAACATCACCCCATTACTAAAATAAACTCTGAAAAGATATCTCGCAAACTCTTTGAATTCATTACCATCTTAATCTCAAACACTTGACTCATTACTTGCTCAGTTCTATAACCTTATGAACATCATGACCCTCTCAAACAAATCATAATCCTAGCTTAGATCTATCACTTCATAAATACTCTGCTCTCTTATTCAACACGTGAATCTAGTCTCCTCTAATACGATGGAACATCGACATCAACTCTATTTTGGTTAACAAACATAAACTCTATCTCATCTTGACTAGAAACTCTTACTCTACCCATAAGGGAAAACTCCTCATCAATAACTTACTAGGTGCATGACTATAATAATATAGCTCTTTAAAACATTATCTCCCTTTCTTAAGTCACTAAACTTCTGCATACTTTTCTCTAACTCTGGGCTCTTTCACTACTACTGCGCATGATCTCATAACTCATGCTACCTTTTCAGGTGAAAATCATACCCAAGCTCTAAACATACTTCTTAAAAAGGATCTCAGCTAAAACAAGGCTTAAGGAAAAGAGTACAACTCACTTTTAGCTCAAATGCACGATTCATATAATTATGAGTGCATTCCTTTGAAACTGAACACTTAACTTACTCTTTGGGCTACTCTCAAGCCCTTCTAGAGTCTCATGACTTCCTCAAAACTCTTGCTAAGAGCAACTCATCGACAAAGAACAAACTTTGCTTTTAAACCACCTTTAGTATGATGGGTAGTCGAATGAATTCTGAGAACCGCACGAGTATGAATAAATCTCTATGACATAGCTCTATTGCACGATTAAGAGTATGAAAGAAGGGAAACTTTTCTTAAATGTCTGCAGTCCCTCATTTATAGAAGTGGGGCCCTCACAACCACAAACAAGATCCTACTTGACACGGCTTCATAGACATCCTAGGACACTTAAACTCTGTGCTCTGATACCAAGTTTGTCACGACCCGAGTCTACACCTGGACATGGCCGACACTCAAGAACCATTGATGGTCCCCAAGTGAACCTTCATCCTGGCTGACTACAAGCGAAAGACTAACTTAAGCATGCAAAAGCTTAAAACTAAAATAAAAGTTCATGAACTCAACTTTACAAATCTTTAACTCAAAAGAAAACTCTGTATAATAAAATATATACAACTTGCCATAAAAAGGCATCTTTAGTCTTCAAAACATTTAACAAAATATATGAAAAGACTTCTAAAACTCTACTGTCTATCTATGAAGCCTCTAACTGATAAATATGGAAATTGAGACAAGCCCCACGACCTCCTAACAACTGATATAACTAAAAGGTAAATGAAATCCTCCGAAAGCATGGAGGCTCACCATAGCTAACTCGAACTCCCAGATGTATCAATGAATCTCCTATTGATGATCCTGAATACCAGTGTCTACATCATGAGAAGTTGCAAGCCAAATGGCTCAGTACGTGGAATGTACGAGCATGTAAAGGGAATTCTAAAACATAAACATAAGCTTGAATCTTGATAAAAAAAGAAATATACTTACCTTTTCTCAACTCACTCAACTCACTCAACTCAAAGGAATACTCAAGGATACTCAAAACTACTCAAAATTACTCAACTCAGAAGTACTCAAGGATAAGATACTCAACTCAGAGATTAGATACTCGACTTCAAAGATATGATACTCGACTTGAAATACTCAACTCATGAATACTTAACTGAACTCATTTCAATATAAAGCAATTTAAAACAAGTGTAATATAAAGAAAAAACTGTTTAAAAACATACTGTCAACTCTGAGTGTATGCAAGGATACAACATAACTCTGAAATGTATATAAAAATGCAATAAACTGATGTATATAAAATACAATAACTTCTGTGGGAGTTTCTCTAACCGACAACCATCACTTAAGAAATTTTTAATCCTTTGGCAATATCTCACTAACTACGATGAACGGTTTGAGTCTTAGTTCGAAAAATTTTCTGGGGTGTTACAGTTTCGTTCCAGCCGCTTTGGCGCTGGATTTTGCCGCTCTGGCGGGGCCGCTACAGCGGGATGATGGCCACTGTGGTGGGCTAGACGCGACTTAAGGTCATTAATAAACCCCTAAACGACCTTATTATGCACTTTTCGAATTTTAGAGCTAAGGAACGAACCCCAGGCGACTCCTACTCATTTTTTACCATTCTTGAGGCTAAAGGTAAGCTTTTCACTCCCCGAATCCATTTTTTGATCCGTAGAACGTAATAGAATGGGTGAATATTGGTGGAGGAGGGTTTTGTTATAGATTCTATGGTGGAAACAACCCTAATTTGGATAATTGGAATCATGGATTTAATCTAGGGTTCATAGAATTGTTAGTAATTCGAGTAGTGATTGTTTATTGATTCCCGTATTATATTGATTGTTTGTGGACTAAGAATAAGCGGAATGAATCTGGAAAGGGAAGCATCAAGTTTCTTAGGGTTTCAAGCTTGTTTCGAGGTAGGTGATGGTTGTGATTCTATGATTGTGTGATGTATGTTTGTTCTTGCTTCATTATGATACATGTATATGTATGAATGTTGCAATGTTGATCACACTTGTTGTAAATGAGATAGATGAATGATGATTGCCCTGAAATCATGACTTAAATGTATGATCTTGATGATATACTTGTGATTGTGGTGTGTTGAATGGATCGGTTGCCACGTTCTGACATAACTAACTTGGATCAGTTGCCACGTTCCGGCATAACTATGGGATCGGTTGCCACGTTTCGGCATAATTATGGGATCGGATACCATATTCCGGTATGCTAACTGTTTGGGTTTGGGTCCCATGAGAAGACCAATGATTTGATATAAAATGTGAAGTTGTTCGTTGTTCGTAAATGTTGATAATATTGTATATGTTGATATATATGCATGTGATTATAATGTTGTCTTGACTTGCTTATGTTGCACTTAGTGGGATAGCCGCGTGATCCTACCAGTACACTGTGGTTGTGTACTGATACTGCACTTGCTTTTATTTTTGTTGAGTACATGGCATCTTCAAGCGGCTACTGATAGACCTCGCTTAGGTAATTAATGATCGTTCAAATTCAAGGGTGAGCCAATTCTTTCGAGTTGCCATGGGTTCTCTTTTGTCTATGTCCACCATTTCCGGACTTAGACTATGTTTTATTAGTTATTAGTAAATTAGTTGGGGGTTTCATCCCTTCTTGTTTAGACTTGGTTCATTGTTAGATGTTTTGGTACATTGACTTTCAGGTTCTAGGTTATTTCTTTTGCATTGTTAATTTGTTGTTAGAATTTTGTTGGAGTTTATGGGAACTCCCTCTTTAGTTCCTTAGTATTTAACTTGCTTCGGTAACTTAATTCCTTAGTATTTTGTTTAGTTGCTTGGTTTGGGTTGTAGTAGTGGTTCTCCCACCGGAGAGTTAGTGTGGGTGCCAATCACGATGGTCTAGGTCGTGACAAAGTAGGTATCAGAGCCTAGGTTTGTTGATCTCGATGTACCAAAATTAATCTAGTAGAGTCTCGCAGAACAGTATGGGGACGCCTTTACTTTTCTTCGAGAGGCTATAGGACTTTAGGAAATCTCTCTGTTTTCTCTTGTTTTCTTTCGTGCTATGACTTGATTCCAATTGGAATCTGGCGATTCAAATTGGTATCTAACCTCCTTCACTTTTCTGTTTGCAGATGGTTAATACTAGATTCAATGGTGTTAGGCCCATAGCTCCCATCAATGCTCCAGTTGAGGAATCTGTAGCGAGAGGTCGTGGTCGAGGCAGGGGTAGAGGAAGAGCTAGGGGTAGAGGCAGTGGAAGAGTAACGCCTGTTGGAAATGGAGCTCCTGTTGAGAATGCTTCTGTGAATGAGAACCCTCCTACGCATCATGAAGAGATTAAAGAGGAGAATGTTAATATTGAGGATGTGGGACAAGAGGAAGAGGTGCAGGCTGAGACTACCGATGTTCCCCCCATAGACCCACTGTTAGCTCGACATATCATGTCATTCTTGAAAGGGTTGGTTGGTCCTGGAGTGCTTCCTTCTTCTCAAGCAACTCAAGCTCCTACTAATCCTCCTCTTGCTAGCACTGTGCCCAAGGTGGGTGGGGCTGGAGGTAATGATGCTTTCTTCCATCCTTTGTTGGGTTCTGTTATAACTGGTAATGAGCATGAAATGTTTACTAAGTTTCTGAAGCTTAAGCCTCTTGTGTTTCTTGGTTTTGAGAATGAGGATGCTTATGAGTTCATTCTGGATTGCTATGAGAGGCTTCATAAACTGGGTATTGTTCATCAACATGGGGTTGACTTTGTGTCTTTCCAACTTCAAGGTGAGGCTAAGCAGTGGTGGAGAGCTTATATGGAATGCAGATCTTCTACTTTACCTCCACTTACTTGGACCCAATTTCATGCTTTGTTTCTAGAGAAGTATGTGCCTAGGACTTTGAGGGAGCACAAGAAGGATGAGTTCAAGGCTTTGGAGGAAGGTGGTATGACTGTGGCTGCTTATGAGGCCAAGTTTCATGATTTGTCTAGATATGCTACTCAATTGGTGACTACTGAGGAAGAGAGAATCCAGTTATTTATTAGGGGATTAAATTCTGAGTTGCAAGTATTATTTGTTCATATGACTTCTGCAGGGAGGAGCTTTAATGAGGTAACATACCATGTTAAGAAAGTGGTGGGGGTGAGGCGAGACGGTCAAGCTAAGGCATGATAAAAAACGGCCAAGAACTCGGGTAACTTTCAAGGTTCTTATTCCAAGGGGTCCGACAATAACCCCTAAGAACTGCAAGTAGTGGTACCAAAACTCTAATCTAACCAACAGTTAATAGTGGGGATGCAACCGCAAAACTAAAAACATAACTTACCGACTAATGTCTTTGAGAATATTATAATTTTCTTTATTTTTATTGTATTTAATTTTTTCCTGAAGGAAGCAAATAAAAATAGTGTTGTGAAACACGTTTATTTATTTGTACTATGTATAAAAATATTGCTATTTTTATAAATGATTTCAGTTAACTCAATTATGGAGTTGAAGTTTTGATTTTCATTTTGATTTTTGGAGATTAAAATGAGTTAGGACCATTTTACTTAATTCTTATCTTACCTAATCTATTTTCCCCTATTCATATGTGTGATTGCAATTAATTCATTATAATCCATCCAAATGCAGTTCAGTTCCTTATTTTCCACAAGTATAAGTAAGAAAATGTTTTAAATAAAACAGGTGTACACTACAACTTATTAATAATAATAGGCATCATATCTTCATTAATTTTCATATGATCTAAAACTTTATTGCATTTAATTAACATAAATACAAGAAAGTATACACAAACTTTGTACTACATTATTTAAGAACCAATCATCAATGAAAAAAATAACTGACAATTCTACAAACATCAAACACTTTTTTGCCTTTGTTTTTCTTGCTTTCTTCCTTTTTGGGACTGAAAAAATGGTTCAAGCTATTCGACCATATGAGAGTTTAACAACAAAAGGTGAAAAAAATCTTAAAACCTTTTTTTGGTTGTTCATAAAATTTCAAAGTTGCATGATGGTCCACGTAACCTAGGATCTTCACAGCATTTGGTTCCTAGGGGCCTTGACCCACGACCGAGTCCAGATCACCCGCTAGCAGCACCAATCAAGTCAAACAAAATTATATATACAAACTTAACCTTGTAGCTTTATTTTTTTTATTGAATAAAGTTTTTTTCATTTCTCTTGAACCTAGATTGGAAGCGTACTTATGATTACTAGATACTCATTCATCAAAACTTAGAAAAATTAGAGCGTAAGAGGAGAAAGAGGTCGAGAAACCCTAGTTCAAGAACGCAGCAAGGTTCCAGCAGTTCCAGCCCTGAAATCGAAAGATTTCTCTGTGGAATTCGTCACTAGGTATGTGAGATTTCACTAGTGGGTTCCTTTCAGCCATTAGTCTCGAGATTTCAGTCAGAATCTTGATTCCCTTGATATTTTCTGGACTTGGGTTTTCTTGAATGTTGTATTACCATGAATTCATTATCGTTAGTGCCCAGGTTCATGCATAAACTCAGAACCCTAGCTATGTAGTTCTTTTAGTTCATGAATTACACATGCTAGGCCAGATAATTCAGTTATATATAAACATGCCTCAGTTTTTGAATGCATTATTATCAGTATATTAATGTTGCATTCTGAGTTTATATGTTAGTATTTTGAGTTATCCAGTATTACAACATTTCAGTCATAAAGTGTTAACTACTTAATCAATTGGGAGAAGCTTAATACCGAGTAGACTACGGTTAGTCACCCTCAAGTCCCAGAACTACGTGCCTCATCGGATAAGTCCCCTCTGTTGGGCATTATATTTTAGTGATCACTCCATCTTGCCTCTATACCTCTTGTAGGGTATATTGGGGTCTCTCGATGGGGCGTATACATCGGACTCCACATTTAGATCATGTGATTTTATGTCGATTATTAGTAGCTCGATTACAGTTCAGTATGATTATATTGCATTGACCATGTTATCAGTATAGTTCAGTATTCAGTCTCAGCATGTTATAAACTTGGTCATTGCATTTAGTTTAGTCATGTTCAGTATTTCTAGTATCCTTATCATGTTCAGATTATATCATTGCTTTATTGCTTGTTTAGTTATGTTATTATTCAGCTTTACTCTATCCTGCATGCTCAGTACCTTTCAAGTACTGATGCATACTCTGCGCTATATCTTTTCGTGATGTAGGTTCAGGTCCTCAGCAGTCAGATCACGCATAGATCGGTTCCCGATCTTTAGTTCAACAGCATTAGTGGTGAGTCCTCATTCTTTGAGGACTAGTGACATGTTATCTTTCCATTTTAATTGTAGTTTCAGTTTTTCCAGATTTAGCTGGGCCATGTCCCAACACTTCTAGTCAGTTTAGAGGCTTATTTCAGACATAGTTAGTTTCAATTTTAGTCTTAGAGTTTGACTGTTCATTTTTATTCAAACTCACAATTTTCATATATTCAGACTTAGTATATGGGTATTCCCCATCCTTTCAGATTATTTATATTGTTTAGCTTCCACACATTATTTATTGATTCAGTTTGTTTTAGTATGCTTATGATATGCCAGCAGGGTTAGCTTGGGGTCACTTGTGATCCTATGTCCCGTGTCCGCGTCCAGGGGGTAGCCTCGGGGTATGACAAACTTGGTATTAGAGCCCTATGTTTAAGATTCCTAGGATGTCTAAAAAGCTGCACTAAGTAGAGTCCTTTTTATGGGTGTGAAGTGCACCACATCTAATGAGAGGGAGGCTACAAAGTGGTTTAGAAAAACTTCACTTTATTTGCTTCTCTTATCATGCGTATGGTATGATCTAATTCCTCATTCTGACTCATCGTTTTGCGCTTCAGATCATGCCTCCTCGTAGAGCATATAGAAGGGGTGCAAATGCACGCAATGCTAACGCAGCTCCTCCAGTCCCAGATTAGGAAGTTTCAAATGCTGAATTTCAGAACGATATCCTATTGTTGGCTCAGAGTGTGACCAACTAGAATAACCAACAGGCTCGAGTTCCCGCAAATGCTAATGATGGGTCAGTTGCAGCTAGAGTTCATTATTTCGTTAGGATGAATCCGCCCGAGTACTTAGGAGCACAGACTTTGGAGTGATGCAGGTAACTGGGAATGATCGGGTTGAGTTGGCATCTTACTAGCTTAAGGATGTAGCTCATATCTGGTATACTCAGTGGAAAGAGAACATGGGTACATATGTAGCTCCTATTACTTGGGAATGCTTTAGTGAGACCTTTCTAGACATATTCTTCCCAAGAGAGTTGAGGGAGTCAAAAGCTCAAGAGTTTATGAATTTGAGGCAGGGTTCTGTGATGGTCCAAGAGTGTGGACTCAAGTTCACCCAACTCTCCAGGTATGCTCCTTACATGGTTGCTGATTCCAGGGCTCAAATGAACAAGTTCATGTATGGGGTATTCGATCTTGTGAAAATAGAGTGTAGGAATGCCATGTTACTTAAAGATATGAACATCTCTAGGCTAATGACTCCTGCTCAGCAGGTTGAGGGTGATAAGCTTATGGAACATGATAAGGAGAATAAGAAGGCTAGGACATGCAACTATGATTATTCTCAACAGAAATCGGATAGTGGAAATGGCTTGCAGTTTTAGCAGAAGTCATCAACTCCAACGCCTTCATCAGCTAGTGCTCCATCTTCGAAGATCCGTAATGATCAGAAAGGTAGGGCATCAGGCTCCAAAACTCAAGGTAATATTTCAGGCACCAGAACCTACCTAACTTGTCCTAAGTGTGGTAAGAACCATCCGGATGGGTGTCTTGCAGGAAAGGAAGGATGCTTTGGGTGTGGTCAGTCTGGTCACAGGTTTAAAAACTGTCCTTCTAAATAGAGTCAAGGGTGCAATAATAGTAGAGCTCAGTCCACAACTTCAGCAACGCCAACAGGTCACTCGACTCAACAGGGTAACTCCTCTGGTACAGGTGGTGGTCAGTGCCAAAATAGGTTGTACGCTCTTCAGGCTTGCCAGGATCAGGAAGACTCTCCAGATGTAGTTACTGGTAAGTTACGAGTCTTTGACTTAGATGCTTATGCTTTGCTAGATCCAGGGGCTACTCTTTCCTTTGTAACTCCTTATATAGCAGTCAACTTCAATGTTAGTCCAGAATCTCTCTCAGAACCTTTCATTATCTCTACTCCAGTCGGTGACTCAGTTATGGCTGGACGGGTATACATAAATTGCCCTATCACAGTCTCCCAAAAAGTCACCTCAGCAGATCTTGTAGAGTTAGAAATGGTAGACTTTGATGTAATTCTAGGCATGGATTGGTTACATTCCTGTTATGCCACAGTGGATTGTAGAACTAGGATTGTTCGTTTTCAGTTTCCAGGCGAACCAATCTTAGAATGGAAGGGTAGTGGCTTAGCGCCTATAGGTCGATTCATTTCTTACCTTAAGGTCAGAAAGATGATTTCTAAGGGGTATCTCTATCATTTAGTTCGGGTTAAGGATTCAAGCTTCGAGACCCCAACTCTTGAGTCGGTTCCCATAGTCAATGAGTTCCCAGAAGTGTTCCCATAAGATCTTCCCGGAGTTCCTCCCGCAAGGGAAATTGACTTTGGAATTGATCTCCTTCCATATACCCAACCTATTTCTATTCCTCCTTACAGATTGGCTCCAACAGAGCTTAAGGAATTGAAAGAGCAGTTGAAAGACCTTCTAGATAAGGGCTTCATCAGACCTAGTATTTCGCCATGGGGTACGCCAGTATTGTTCGTGAAGAAGAAAGATGGTTCTCTCAGAATGTGCATTGACTATAGGCAGTTGAACAATGTCACAATGAAGAATAAGTATCCCATCCCCAAGATTGATGACTTGTTTCACCAACTTCAGGGTGCTAGTCATTTCTCAAAGATAGACCTCAGATCGTGTTATCATCAGCTCAAAGTCAGAGATAGTGACATTCCGAAGACATCCTGTAGAGCTTGGTATGGTCATTAATAATTCGTACTTATGTCATTTGGACTAACCAATGCTCCTGCAGCTTTCATAGATTTGATGAACAGAGTGTTCAAGCAGTATTTGGACTTGTTCATTATCATCTTTATTGATGATATTATTATTTACTCTAGAAATGAAGAAGAACATGCGAATCATTTGAGGGTTGCCCTGCAAACTCTCAAAGATCGCCAGTTATTTGCTAAGTTTAGCAAATGTGAGTTTTGGTTGCAATCTGTTGCTTTCCTTGGTCATATCAAGTCTAGCGAAGGAATCCAAGTGGATTCTCAGAAAAAAGAAGTAGGGAAACAATGGCCTAGACCTACCTCTCCTACAGATATCAGAAATTTCTTGGGTTTGACTGGTTATTACAGAAGGTTCGTGGAAGGATTTTCATCCATAGCCTCTCCAATGACTATGTTGACGCATAAGAAGATCAAGTTTCAGTGGTCAGATGATTGTGAGAAGAGCTTCACAGAATTGAAAACTAGGTTGACTACAACTCCCATTTTGATTCTACTAGAGGGTTCAGACGGTTACGTTATATATTATGATGCATCCAGAGTCGGTCTAGGTAATGTGTTGATGCAGTGAGGTAAGGTTATAGCTTATGCTTCTAGACAACTTAAGGTGCATAAGAAGAACTATTCAACTCATGACCTTGAGCTTGCAGCAGTGGTGTTTGCACTTAAGATTTGGAGACACTAGTTGTACGGTGTTCACGTGGATGTGTTCACAGACCATAAGAGCCTTCAGTATGTGTTCACCCAGAAAGATTTCAATCTTTGCCAGAGGAGATGGCTAGAGTTCCTCAAATATTATGATATAAGTGTGCATTACCATCCTGGTAAGGCCAATGTAGTAGCAGATGCTCTTACCAGACTATCTATTGGTAGCGTAGCACATGTTAAGGAAGAAAGAAAGGAACTAGCGAAATATGTTCACAGACTTGCTCGTCTAGGAGTTTGTCTTATGAGCATAACATATGGTGGTAAAATAGTTTAGAATGGGGCAAAATCTTCCTTGGTAGTAGAGGTAAAGGAAAAGTAAGACAGTGATCCAATATTGCTTCAACTAAAGGATGTAATCCATCAGCAGAGAGTTGAGGTTTTCAACCAAGGAGGAGATGGTGTACTTCGCTATCAGGGTCGATTATGTGTCCCTAAGGTGGGTGAGTTGAGACAACATATTCTTGCAGATGCCCATAACTCCAGATATTCTATTCATCCACGCACCATTAAGATGTACCGTGATCTGTGGGAAGTCTTTTGGTGGAATGGCATGTAAAGAGATATAGCAGATTTCGTGGCTAAGTGCCCCAATTGTTAGCAAGTCAAGGTAGAATATCATAAACTAGGAGGTATGATGCAAGAGACTGACATTTCTACTTGTAAGTGAGAAGTTATCAACATGGACTTCATTACGGGTTTACCTCATACTCGCATACAACATGACTCCATTTGGGTGATTGTTGACAGAGTTCGTAAGTCTACACACTTTTTGGCATTTAAGACTACAGATTCGGCGGATGACCACACCAAGATTTACATTAATGAGATAGTCAGGTTGCATGGGGTTCCTTTGTCTATCATCTCAGATAGAGGTCTTTAGTTTACCTCTCATTTTTGGAAGTCATTTCAGAAGGGTCTTTGTACTCAGGTTAATCTTAGCACAACATTTCATCTGTAGACAGATGGAAGAGCGTACCATTCAGACCTTAGAGGACATGTTGAGAGCTTGCATGATCGATTTCAAGAGTAGTTGGGATGATCACCTTCCTCTTATAGAGTTCGCCTACAATAATAGTTGTCATTCCAGCATTGAGATGGCCCCTTATGAGGCATTGTATGGGCGTAGATGTAGATCTCCAGTTGGTTGGTTTGAAGTAGGTGAAGCAGCCTTGATAGGGCCAGATTCAGTTCATGATGCTATGGAGAAAGTGCAACTAATTAGAGATAGACTTAAGACATCCCAGAGTTGCCAGAAATCCTATGTAGATGTAAGGAGAAGGGAACTAGTGTTCCAAGTTGATGATTAGGTTGACCTGAAAGTGTCGCCTATGAAAGGGGTGATGAGACTTGGAAAGAAAGGGAAGTTCAGTGCTAGATATGTAAGCCCTTAAAAGGTCTTGAAACGGATTGGTAAGGTGGCTTATGAGTTAGAGTTGCCAACAAAACTAGCAGCAGTACATCTGGTTTTCTACATTTCGTTGTTGAAGAAGTGTGTGGGTGATCCAACATCTGTTGTACCTTTAGAAAGTGTGGTTGTGATGGATAGTCTGACTTATGAAGAGGTACCAGTTGAAATCCTTGATTGTCAGGTTCGAAGGTTGAGAAACAAAGAAGTTACTTCAGTCAAGGTTTTGTAGAGGAGTCAGTCCGTAGAGGGAGCTACTTGGGAAGCAGAAGCAGCCATGAAAACCAAGTATCCTCACCTCTCTCCTTCCGATTCCATTCCAGCTTGAGGTAATAGTTCCTCTTCAATTTTTCAGTCATTCATGCGTAAATTCAATCTTAGTATTATGTTTCTTCAGTTTGTACTTGCCTTTTCAGTGTATTTGCATGTTCTTGGAACTTAGTTTAGTCAGAAATCAGTTTTCAGTGTCTAGTGGTAGGGGTTGCAGCTCTCTCCCTCCATTTTAGCTAGTTAGTCTTCATTCGAAGATGAATGTTTCCAAGGGAGAGATAATTTAACACCCGTAACTGAAAACAAACCCCGTTGCAGATTTCCAGAAGTTACAGGTGCAACCCACGGTTGCCACCCATGGACTGTAGGGTGACCCACGATCCGTGCTAGTGGTCCGTGGTTCGCATTTGCAACCCCCAGACTCAGCCCCAAAAATTTAGCTAAGTGTTGACCCACGAACCGTGGTCCGTGTTCGTGGATCAAACCCTCAGAATCCAGCTTCAGTCTGAATTGACGGTGAACCAACACGGACCGTCTGTCATCAGCATAGTTGCCAGCCCCTATAGTATAGTTAGTTGAGTCTTTGAGTTGTTTTCTATGAGATGATATAATTCACTCTTTCTTATGTTATATGGATTTGAACCGGAACTTTGTTACTGCTAAATGTATCTGTATCAGTAAGGGGAGAAACTAGGGTCATTGGTATTTGCACATAGCTTTTTTTATGTAACATTTGGTCTAGTAAATATTTCGTTCAAGTATGAGAACTTGGCCTATCTCGTAATTTTGTCATCAATTGGATTTCATCTTTTGACACATTTATTTTATTATTTCAGGTCATGCGGTATGACGTTCAAAAAATTTTCCTATGAAATATTTCAATACGGTGAACCATTGTGGAAATTCTTTGAAGACACTATTTTATTGGATTGATTATATAATGATACTAGATATTTCGTTAATATAAGTTTAGTTGTAAAGTTATGATACTATAGTTTGTATTAATACTTCATTTTGTTTAGATTTGATGAGATATATTATGTTCTATGAATTATATTATATATTTTTTAGCATTTGACAAACATCATTGCATCAAATAGGCTTTCTTTTGATTAGAATTTTGTTGAATTTATGAGTTATAAACTTATCAGTAGAAGTGCGAACTAGATAATTTTATGAATGGATGTAGTCATTATTTATTCTGGCTAACCAATTGGTCGTTAAAGTTTGTGACTTTTAGCGTCAAACTAAGTGATTTTTCTAGCCAAAAATATTGGACGGTAAATGGGGGAAATTAAGATGTTTACAAAAGGATATTCTAGCCTTTATAATTGCCACCAAACTATTGTCGTTAAAGATATGAGCTTTTAGCGGCAATTTTATCGAATTTACCAGCTATAAAGATGGAAGCTACATGAACATGATTGTCGTTTTAAATTTGATTTAACAACTATTTTAATTGCCACTAGAACTAATGTGTTTTAGCTGAAATTTAGTAGGATTTACCGGCTATAAAAATGGACACTACACAAGTATAACTAATTGTTTTTATTTGATTTAACAACCATCTAAATTGCCGCAAGCAATTGCCGCTAGAACAAATGTGTTTTAGCGGCAATTTAGTTGGTTTTACTGGCCATAAAAATGGACGCTACATGAGAATAAGTAACCGCTTTGGATTGGATTTAGCAGCCTTTTTAATTACCGCAACAAATTGCCACTAAATCAAATGAGTTTTAGCGGCAAAAGAGCTTGGCTTTACCAGCTTTTGTCCAAATGGCCGCAAAAGCCTTTGCCGACCCCTGATACAGCGGCCAAAGGTCATTGGCTGGTAAAGGCTTTAGTGGCCATACTTATGGCCGCTAATGCCATTTTTAATTGCCGCTATATCCCTTTTTTGTTGTATTGTGATTTCTGTGCAGGTTGTAGTTTAGGAGGTTTGGTTGGAGTATAAGGGGTATTCGATTTCTAGCTAGTTTCTTTATTTAATAGGTTGCTTGTTGGGTACAATGTTGTTGGTACTCACCCCTTGCTTCTACACTTGTGTAGGTTCCGAGCCTGAACCCGTGTGATTTTCTTCTTCTCTTAACAGTTGAGGCTCGTGAAGGATTTGAGAGGTAGCTGCCTAGCGGGCCCTCTTTTCTTTTTTCTTTTAAACTTTGTTCTACTTGAGAAACAAAGACTGAGACTTGTATTTATGTTTGAATTCTGTATTTTTATTAGTGGCTTGTACTGTTGTATAAATGACAACCAGGTTTTGGGGTGTTTTTTAGAATGAATAAGTTTTCCTCCTTTGTCTTGTTCTTACTTTACTATTTTCTCTATTTTCTTTCTTTTCATTGTGATGAGGGTGACTTGTCTTTGTAGAAATAGAAAAATGCCATCAATCCATTTTTGGATCGTGAAAAAATGGTATCAAATCCAGGTTCATAGGTCTCACGTGTGTACAAGCCAAGTCTAAGTAGAGTCTTGAGGATCAGCATGAATACATTTGTACTTATCTTCAAGAAGCTACAAAGATTGTTAGGAAACTTCCTTTTATTCATCCTTTCTTATCGTGCATCGTAACCTTCGCTAGTGCTGAGTTGTTGCGTGTTGTTTTGACAGATGTCGAGGACTAGAGCTTTTGTTTATAGTGGTAGAGGGTAGGCGGTCCTCGAGGCTGCTGCTGAGATCTTAGCTAGAGGTAGAGGTAGGTCCTGAGCTGGAGGTCGTTCGTGTGGAGTAGCATCGGTTAGAGGTTGTGCCGGTGGAGCGGCAACAACCAGAGATACAATTAGTAAGGCTTCTCTTGAGCCACATGTTGAGGTTGTTAAGGGCCAGGTTCCTCACGAGTTTGGAGCTCCGTCGTTTAGGGATACATTGTTATGGATGCTTGGTGTGTTAGAGAAAATTTCTCTAGGGCCGTAGACCGCAGGTCAACAATGCACTCTAGGTTTTCATGTTCAGGTGGGCCAACCACCCATTGTTCCTGCGCTGGTTGTTGGTGAACAGATTGATCCCAAGGTTGTTCTAAAAGTGGCTAATCGACAGTGTTATGATAGGTTTCAGAAGTTGAAACCACCTCAGTTTCAAGGTGGTAAGAGTGAGGTTTGTCATGAGTTCTTGATTTTTTTCTATGAGATGCTTGAGGCAGTGGGAATAATGGATGCTCGTGGTATCCTTAGTTGTGTCACTTCAGCTTCGTGGTCGTGCCAGAGATTGGTGGAGGAATTTTATGAGGTCTAGACCAGTATGATCTCTTCGGATAGAGTGAGATGTGTTTTCTAGTGCTTTCCAAGACCGCTTCATTCTTGGAGCGTGAGAGAAAATAGTCGTCTAAAATTTGTTAGCTTGGTTTAGGGTGGATCGTTTTTGACAAAGTGTGAGGCCCATTTCTATGAGCTTTCTAGGCATACTATGACTATTGTTCCGGATGAGGCAAAGAGAGATGGCATGGTTGTGAGAGGGATGACTTTTCTTGTCAGATCTTAAGTGTTCAGTCACCCAAAGAGGGGACTTCCTTCTAGTCCTATGTGAGCACCGCCAATGAGGCAAAATTGATGGTTTTAGAGGAGATTGGGGATCCAGGCCCATTTTTCTAGTTAGTTTTCTGGTGCCTCATCTAGAGGCAGAGGTTCGCATAGAGGTAGTAGTTCTTTCCAGCGCTGTGGGCCGGTTCATGCTTCTATTCCAGCATCTGAGAGTGGGCAGTCAGCCTGAAGATCCTATGGTTCTGGCCAAAGTGGCCATGGTAGTTCATCTGGTTCACAATAATAGTTATTAGTGCTGAGATGTTGTTATACTTGTGGGGATCCAGGTCATATGATGTGATACTGTCCTCTTCGGACTCATTTAGAACCTTAGTGTTCTTACTCAACTGCTCCAACTAGGGATTCAGCGCCTTCAACTAGGGGTCGAGGAAGGGTTAAGTCTAGCAGAGGTGGTAGGACTTCTAGTAGAAGTATTCCAGCTCCGTAGGGTGGAGATAAATGTTCTATACATAATGCAGGTGGCTGAGATGGCTAATGTTATGCTTTTCCAGAGACCTGAGGCTGAGAGTTCTGATGCTATGATCACAGGTATCGTCCCAGTTTTCCATCAACCTACATCTGTATGGTCTGATCCAGGTTCTACTTTCTCATATGTGTCTACCTATTATACTGTTGGGTTTGATATGTTGTCTGATTGCATGTCTGTGCCTATCCATGTTTCTACACTAGTGGGTGAATCCTTAGTGGTGGATTGAATGTATCGATCTTGTCTTGTTTGTTTGGTTGGGTACGATACTTGGGTAGACCTGAACATTTTGAGAATGACAGACTGTGACACTAGCTTGGGTATGAATTGGCTTTTTCCTTATCATGCTATTCTTGATTTTTATTCTAAGACCGTGACCTTAGCGATGTCGGGTGTCCCAAGAGTTGAGTGGACATGTGCTATTGGTTCTTACCCTAACAAAGTTATCTCCTTTATTAGAGCACAAAGATTGGTTGATAGAGGGTTTTTGTTCTACTTGGCTTTAATTTGGGATACTAGTGTTGAGCCACCTTACATGGATTTTGTCTCCGTGGTTCAAGAGTTTGTAGATGTGTTTTCTACTGATCTTCCAGGTGTTCTTCCAGATAGAGAAATTGATTTCTCTATTGACGTAGAGCTGGGCACCAAGCCAATCTCTATTCCTTCTTATCATATTTCTCCAGCTGAGTTGAAGAAATTGAAGGATTAATTGCAAGATTTGCTGAGTAAGGGATTTATTCACCCTAGTGTTTTTCCATGGGGTGCTCCCATGTTGTTTGTGAGAAAGAAGGATAGATCCATGAGGATGTGTATTGATTATCGACAGTTGAACAAAGTGAAAGTGAAGAATAAATATCCCCTTCCTTGTATTGATGATTTGTTGATCAACTTCAAGGTGCATCTCTATTTTGTAAGATTGATTGGTAATACAGTTATCACTAGCTGAACGTTAGGGCATCGAATATCCCTAAGACAACTTCTAGGATTCATTATGGTAACTATGAATTTCTTCTATTGTCTTTTGGTTTGACTAAATCCCGTTAAATATTCATCGAGTTGATGAACGGGGAGTTTCAGCCTTATCGGGATTCCTTTGAGATAGTGTTTAATGTGAGGCCAAAATACATATTTTTAATCACTATTCACCTCACATTTATTATTTATATTTGTCCTTTTTGAGCATAAATTTTATGGATTGTGCTAAATAGTGTATTTTATTTGTAGGAATAAATTGGTGTAAAGATGAAGAAATTTGGACCTAAAACCAATTAAAGATGGAAGATTGAAGAAGGAAATCAAGCAAGCAGCTTAATTGATTAAATTGAATAAATAATATATATACATATGAAGCATAGAGGAATACAAATTTGTGAATTGAGAATTGAAATTTTGTGACACGTGTCAGTTTCTGAAGACACAAATGAATTGAGCGGCGCAACACTGTTTCACGCGGAATCCTTTTAAGTTTTGGGTTCCTAATTTGTTTTGGACTCAATTTTTTTTTTTAGAGTTTCCCACATCTATAAATAGTAAGAATAATTATTAAGGGAGGAGGATACAATGTAGAAAATAAATTTTGATCTAGGGTTTTATTTTTTCTTCTCTTTTATGTATTTTACATCTTTTATTTGAATGATTCATAGTAATTGTTCTATGTCTATGTGGATTTAAATTTCTCGTTCTTGGATTATATTTACTTATAAAATGATTGTTTAGTGATTTTGATTCGGCATAATTGTTTATCATATGGTTGTTCTTATATTGTTGTGATTACTATTGTGATGCTTGATCACCATTAGAATAACTTATTGTCTTCTTTTCAACTCGGGAGAGGAATAGAGGGATATAACGTGGAATATAAGGAGCAAGATCTTTTCTTGCATGCCACTTGAATTGATTTGTGTATAGGATATGGATATACCTAGAAACCTTGCTTGGTCATTATGCAGGAAGAAATCGTAATGCTAGATAATTGGTCCAACCTATCCCCGCTCAACGATGTAGTTAGGTTTCCATTTATTGTAGGCGATTAGAGGCCAGGAGACCATAATCATACATTTAACCCTATGATCATTGATTCGATAGTTGATGGGTATCCGTTTTACAAGATGATGAGTCTGAGATTTGAACTCATTTAGGGATTTATCTATATAGATTTAGTGTCCTCAAATGCTTATTTTGTGCCAATAACTAATGTAAAACCCTTGATTTCCAGGTATATGGACTGAGGAACAAAGAAAGGACCCTAATTTGCAAAAAGGAACAAAACGAGCTGAAAGAATGAAGAAAAGCAAGCTTGGTGATCGCCAAGTCCACATGGCGAGTTGCCGAACGGCTACTTGATTGCCTAAAGTTCCAGTGTGCCAAGCCCTGAAGGAAAAAACCAAGCTGGCGAGAGAATGGAGCAGTCGGAGGATCGCCGAGTGGTTCCGCGATGCAGTGTTGGATCACCTAAAGTTACAGACCTTGAGGATGCTGAATGCCAAAGAAGAAGGGAGATGGAAATGACCAAAAGGCGGCATGCCGAGTGGTTCGGCTAGCTTGACTTACTTCGCCGAGTGACTCATCGCAGTACATTTTTGGCGACTATAAATACATTTTGGAACATTTAGTTTAGTATCTTATCTTATTTTTAGTTCATATATTTTTAGTCTATTATTAAGTTTAGAGCTCTGGAGATAGTTTTCTCTAGTTTTCTTTAGCTTTGAATAATTGAAGTTTTTCACTTTTGATAAATTGGAAGTGGGTCTTTGTGATTCTTCGAATTGGAACATTGTAAAGACGAAATCAATCTTACCCAGTTGATGAAAACTCAATTTGTTAACAATTTTTTTATCTTTTTAGATTGTCTAGCTAAAACCCCAATTCTTGGGGTGTGATTATGAGCTGATTTAGTTTATGGGTATTGCTAATTGTTAGTTTAAAAGCTGTTTAGAAGTGAGTTAAATCATTAATTGTGGTTTAATTTAAGAATTGTAGTTGCAAATGCAGTTCTACCCTTGTGTTTTTGTCTTGCTTGAGAGAGTGGTTTCAAAACTAAACTTATTGATTGATGGTCTGTGGGTATTGGGTTGACCTGGGTTCAGCTCGAGAGAGTGAATAGACTAAGGTGTGGACTGTTCTTATTTTGCATGCTTGTTGATGTTCGAAAGAAATCAGCTTGATTCGGGGTAAATTGTTTGAGAGAAAGTTTACCTCCTCTATAGCCTAGCTTACTCACTAATATCTAGGTATTTTCTAATAGTTGCAATTACCCGTTAGTTTATATTAGCCTATAATTGAATCACATCCCAAAAACCCGCCTCATTATTGTTATTTCGTATTGTTTGACACTGTTTGTAGTTGATAATTTCAAACCAAAACCCCCCATTTTACATTCGTGTCACCCCCTGATTTGAATAATGTCTTTAGTCGATAATTTTTATTCTTATGACTGATTTGATCATGTTCATACTTCCCTATTGAATCTTATGCACGTACTGCTCCCTGTGGGATTCGATCCCAACTCATTTAGTTGGGCGTTATAGTGATTAACGACTGTTGACGCTTAGAATTGGATGAAGTGTCTTTGATAGCTTTATTCAATCACAAGATAATGTGCATGATTCCTGAATTGAGTTATAGCCCTGGACTTTGCCTAATCATTGTTTAAATCCTTTAGAAATTGAATCGCTTTTATTAGCTTTTACTTGAATTTTAGATTATAAAATCGATCACTCTTTTAACCTGGATAACACTTGTGTTTAACTGAAAGTATTGGAAAAATAAAGGTATTCTAATCGTAAGTCTCTGTGGGTACGATACCCGGCTCTTTATAAGAGCTACTTTAATACTTGAATGACGACGTACACTTGCGTGTGCGATTTGGGTGCAACAAGTTTTTGGCGCCATTGCTGGAGACTTAGAAATTAACTATTTTTCTAGGTTATATTTTTTCTTTTTATTTATTTAATTCTTTTTAGTTTTTTTTAGTTAGTTTTTTTTCTGAACAATCAATTATTATTATTTTTTCTTTCTTTGAATAATTTGATACTCTTATTGATATGGATGATTGGGATAAATTGTGGTTGGGTGATGAGTATTCTTATAAAAATCCTTGTAACTTTTGTAACAAACACCACTTGGATATCGATTGTCCTATATGTGGTCGTCAATATATTCATTGTAATGGTTTTCCTAAATCTTATTCCCTAACCCCAAACCCCTATTACGATTCTTCTGTTATTTATGATGTTGACAAGGGCGATGAAGTGGAGAATGCAAAACAAGAGGCGCGCAATGTGAATTCACTTATGGAATGTACAGACATGCTGGAAAAAGTTAATTTAAAAATCACAGAACAAACATTTGAATACGTGGAAGAGCAATCAAAAATCTTGAAACTGTTGGATAAGGTTGACGCTATTCAATTAGAAATTACAGTCCAAGCTGAATTAGAAGAGATTGAAGCCCAACAAGGAGAAAGTTATGGAGAAACGGAGATAGTGAGCCAATTTTGGATATAAGTCAAACTCAACTTCTAAAGCTTGAAGAGTCTATCCGTGATGGTCTGACATACATGACAACCCAACTGATTGAAGGAAAAGTTGAGATCACACATGAAATAGATCAATTTGGCTCAGATACTCATGATTTGGAGACTCACTTGAACAAAAAGATTGAGGCGTCTTATGCCCAATTACCAATTGTCGTGGATAATGACCAACTAGTGGAGCAAAAAGAGGAATTACAACCATTCAACTACACCTTATTCCTTAATATCGATGTTGAGAAAGAGTACAAACGTGAGAATGTTGTAAAAAATGCTGCTTTGGAGTTGAGGCAACTTGAATCTCATTCAAAACACTTTTCTATAAAATCTTAACTAATGGATGAGTGTATAGATGAGGAACAATGCCCCTACATTCTCAAGTTCTTTAGTCCACGTAGACAAAACAACATCCCTCACGTAAGGGCCAAGAAGTGCAAGATGAGGCATATATTACTTGGTTCCTTTATCTTTATACCACCTCCCCTTGAGAGGAGCAGAGAAATATATGCAAAGTTAGGGGTACAATTCATAAGTTCAAAGTGGAAAGAAAAGTGGTGAATTTATTTGTGTCATGCCGCGAAGTTAAATTAAGCACTCATTGGGAGGCAACCCAATTTATAGTGTAACTTCTTATTTGTTTTAGTGTCATATTTTGTGTTGTTTTTATAGGTTTTGGAGAAGTATGAGTATCCCAAATTTGGAACTAAGGAGCAGGTTTGAGTTTAACTGTGGGGTGACGACCCTTGATGAAAATTAAGAGAACATACTACTAGCTAGGCCTAAAGGCCTCAGGGAGTTTTTCTAACCCTAGTTTTAAATTTTATTTGATGCTTTGGGGACATAACATCTTTTTAAGTGTGGGGTGGAGGAATGAATTCCTAGTTTCTACTGTTTTATTGAGTTTTTTATTTTTTTAGGATGACTTCCTTGACTTTTGTTTTCGGTTCTTTTACTGAGGATAGTCCCTTTGAACTGAGTATCTTTTATTTTTTTTAGGAATAATTTTTCTTTAATCCTTTTTGAGAGAAAAGAAAAGACCCTTTTGAGTGGTGTGATACTTGCTATTTTGGCCTAATTTTTTATTAGTACTTTCTTGTGAATTCTTGATTGATAAGGAAATTGCAGACTCTTTGACACCTAAGCTCATGGTTGTGGCTTTGTATATAGCTTATTTTATTTTGTAGTTTGTTATGATCCTGTCTCTCTTAGAAGTGGAATTGATCCATCTTGATTGATACTTGTGCCATGTGTGGTGAGATTTTTTTATTCCATGTTTTTCATCTTAGTCTAGAACTTGCCGTACATGTTATTGAAGCGAAATAAAAAGTGTGGCCTTTTATAGGAGATGATAATAAGCTTTCTTTGATTTGTCTGGTAAATTTAAGTCTTTTTCAGATATTATATCATTAGTTACCCATTTTGAACCTGTAACCTTTTGTTGGTAGCTATGTTTTGCCCTAAACTATTTTGTTGAATCCCTAGTTTTTGCACCTTGTTTCCTTGAGCATTATTGCATAGACTTAATCTAATTGCTAATTCTGAAGAAAAAGGGATGGTTGAGTGAAAAGGTAATCAATGATAGCTACAAAATGCTTAAAAAGGCCTCTTTGAAAGAATGTGAATTTTTTTTT
>JAJOOF010001272.1:0-34778 GCA_029582545.1 Solanum lignicaule | reverse complement strand
AAGAAATAAGAAATTATACCTAACATGATAATGAAATCAAATGGGTATAAGAAATTAAACTTTGAATTAAGCAAAGGAAGATGAATAGAGAAGACTCATTTCCAACTTGGGGAAGAAGAACTTCTTTCTTCAAGACTCCACAAAACGTCTCCAAACTTGAGAGAAAAATATCAGCTAAAGTATGTTCTAAAGTTAAATTAATAATATTAATTGTTCCACACTCGTCTCCTAAGACTACAATTCTAAATAGTATTTATAGTTTTCACAGATTGTGCTGCGGAGGATTGTTCGGCGACTCTAGTCAAAATCACCGATGAACTCGGCGATCCGCCCTTTGATCAGCTAATCGCCTTCAGTGTCTTGCCTTTAGCATCCTCGCATTTTGGATCATTGGGTGGTGCAGCACTGCTTCGCGGAACTTATCGGCGACTCACCGACTACTCCTTTCCTCATCTTTTGATCCACTTCCTTCAAGGCTTCACGTACTGGAACTAAAGGCAGTTCATGTCATTTTGGCGACTCGCCAAGTTAAACTCAGCAATCCGCATGATTCCATTTCTTGTTCTTTTCAACCCTATTTGCTCCATTTTGCACCTAAGTGTCCATGCTTCCACTGAAACTTCAAATACCTGAAACTTCAGCATTTTAATCAGGTATTGAGATAAAACAAGCATTCAAGGAAACTATTTACATTAAAATAAAGTCCTAAATGAGTCCAATTTGTGGACTCATCATGTATGCTTGGACATATCCCTCAATGAGTATCTGATGTATAAATGTATTTGTAAGTTAAGCTCATGGGAATTTAGGTTGTGAGATGGAGATGTTGATAAGAACTATGATTGTTTAAGTATTATGAGCGTGTGTTGGTTGGTTTTGGTTCACTTTCAATCATAGCGAGTATTGATTTGGAATTTTATCATGCTTAAGTGCGAAAAGAATTTGTCCCGATGATTGTGTCAAGGTCCTTGATAACATGTTGCAAACGTGTGTACGATCAACTTTGGTGGTTGTTGGGAATCACTTTTGTTGTTAATTAAGTCTATATACAAAAATATTTATCACTCGAGTATAGAGATGACTTCATTGAGGCATTGTATGGGAGGGGATGTAGATCACCCATAAGATGGTTAAGACTGGAGATGTAAAACCGTTGGGGGTTGTTTTGGTGAAGGATGCTCAGGATAAGGGGAGAAGTATCCAAACTAAGCTTCTAGTAGCCCAGAGTCGACAGAAAAAGTTTGCGGGATAAGTATCCCAGTTTTTCGACTATTCAGATACTACTCTACTCTTGCTTTAGCCCCTTTCTCCTAGATTGTCACTCATAGAGGAGTGATGGGTAAATTGGTATCTATTGTAACGACCTGTTCCCGTCATTATAGAAAAGCCAACGGGGAAAGAAATGGGGTCCGAAAAACTTTTTGTAGTAAATTGGGATTTCCTAGCCTAGTCTAGATTTGAATGAAATCTAAGTCAGTGAGGTCTAGGGAAATCTGATATTGAATGAGAGATTTGATAATGAATTTGATGACATGAGAGGATAGACAAGATATTAAGGAACCTGTAAAACTTTACATAATCGAATTCGGGTGAGTGGAACTCCCGAAACTAGTCGTAACGTGAAAAGGTAGTCCTTGAACGTCATTAGTTGGAAGTGTGTTGTAAAAAGGGGATTTGAAACTCTAATTTTGACTCTCTATTTTCGTAGGAGTCGCCAGGGCGGGATTAATCCCCCAAGGCGGGGCCGTTGTGTCGGGTTAAGTCCCGCTATGGCCGGACAGTCGCGACTTAAGTGGAAAATAAACCCCAAAAACATCATTATCCTGCAAACTTCGTTCTTAAGATCTAGGATACGAACTAGGGAAAATTCTTGACGGTTTTCCACCTCTTCTAGCACTAATGGTAAGGTTTTTACTCTCGTAATTCATTTTTCGATCCGTAGAACTTAGATTCTTGGTTATTTATTATTGGGGGAGGGTTTTTGGACTGCATTGGATGGTGGGAAAAAGCCCTAGCTTCACCTTAGGATCATGGGTTATTGGGTTTGTTATAATCTAGATAATTAAACCTTTGATTGTTTATCCTTGCGTATATTAATTGTTTGTAGACCTAGAACAAGCGGAAAGAATCCGAAAAGGGAAGATTCAAGTGCCATAGAGTATTCAAGCTTGGATTCGAGGTAGGTGATGGTTTGATTTCATGTTTGCGTTATGTGTGTTGGTGATTGCTTCATTGTAATGCATATATGTATGTGAATGAAGCATTGTTGATCAAACCTAATGAAATGAGTGCTAATGAATAAATGTATGCCCTGATTTAACACTTGATTGTATGATTATGAGAATGTACATATTAGTGTGATTGTGATTGTGTCTGTGCTGAATGGATCAGGTGTCAAGTTCCAACACACTAACTTTGATGGGGTGCCACGTTCCGGCACATATAATGGATTGGGTGTCACGTTCGAACACACTAACTTAGATCGGGTGCCACGTTCCTATGCATATATTGGATTGGGTGTCACGTCCGGCACACTAATTGGGATCGGGTACCACGTTCCAGTAACACTAATAGTTTGGGTATGGGTTCCACGAAAGGACCATCGAATTGTCATATTTACTTGTTAATGAGAATGTGGATTTGTGCATTGCTCATGAAATGATAGCTATGTTTATATTCAGTACATGTCATGTTTACCTTCTTATGATTGTTATATATGTTGTGCTCACTGGGATAGCCACGTAATCCTACCAGTATATTGTAGTTGTGTACTGATACTGCACTTCCTCTTTCTTTGTTGAGTACAGGGCCTCTTTAGGCGGCTACTGACACACCTCAGTTAGGTGACCTTTGAGCATGACCAAATTCAAGGGTGAGTCAATTCTTTTAGGTTGCCATGGATCACTCTTGTTTAAGTCCACTCTTTTTTGGACTCAAACTAGTTCTTAGTTATTGGTTATGTTTAGCTTTCGTGATTTTATCCCTATTCCTTAGACTTGTGAATTGTTAGAGTTTTGGTACATTGACTTTCTGGTTCTAAGGGTGATTGTTTCGCAATAATTGTTAGTCGTTTATTAAACTTTGGAGTTTATGCGAACTCCACAGTTCTTAGTCATTTAAACCTGCTTCCTTATCTTTAAATGTTTAGTTTATCGTTGAGTTGCTTAGTTAGGTTGTAGTTAATGGTTCTCCCACCAGAGGGTTAGTGTGGGTGCCAATCACGACGGTCTGAGTTGTGACGAAGTTGATATTAGAGCCCTAGGTTCATTGATCTCATTGTACCAAAACTAGTCTAGTAGAGTCTTACAGAACAATACGGAGCATCTGTACTTTTCTTTGAGAGGCTATAGTACTTTAGGAAAAACTCATTTCTTTCTACTCCTTTTGTGCGATGACTTGAATCCAATTGGTATCTAGGTGATACAAATTGGTATCTGAATTTCTTCTCTCTATCTCGCATCTGGTTAGTAATTGAGTTGTAAAGGTGGAAACAACAACACAAGCAATAGAAAATGTGTTCTTGGAAAAAGGTATGTTTCACTGACTCACTGTGGGCATGTAATGACTAGTAGCGAACATGAGGGTTTTATTAGGTTCTTAAGGTGGAAACCTTCATTCTTCATGGGTACTGAATCTGAAGATTCTTATGATTTTCTTATTGATTGTCATGAGCTGCTTCATAAGATGGATAAATTAGAGTGATTTGGTGTTGAGTTATGATATACCGGTTCAAGGGAGATACCAAAATGTGGTGGTGATCTCATGTTGAGTGTTGACTAGTAAATGCACTAATCATGACTTGGGAAACATTTTATAACTTACTGTATGGAGAAATATATACCCTGAACTTTGAGGGATAAGAGGAGAGATGATTTCCTGAATATAGAGCAACATAATGTATTTGTTGCAACCTTTAAGGCAAAGGTTTGTGTTTTATCCAAATATGGTACTCCACTTTGCTTCAGTCTAGAAGAGAAAATTCATCGTGTTGTGAAGGGATTAAGGTCAGATTTCAGATTTAAGCTTATGGGTGGCTGCTTTAGCAAAAATCTTTTCAGGCAGTGGTTTATTTGGTGACAGAGGTAGGAGGGGTGAAGTCAGAAGACTTTGCGAAGGTGACAACATTCAAGAGGTTTTGTAAGGGAAGGCTAGATAATGAACACCATTACTTGGAAAATGCATTTAGTATTATTGTAATATCATGTATGGGTTGCTTAGTAAATGATGCAATTATGTTGCAACAGTTGAGGTTAGAATCTCTACTGCGGTTTCCTAGATTGAGTGTATATCAAAGAGGGTCATGACACGACTACTACGATAGCAGTGATGCTTACTTGGTTAAGTTATTAAGTGTTTTACAATTATGGAGAATTTGGGCATGTGAGGAGGAAATCTGCAAGGCCATGGAGGCCGGAGAAATGGTAATACAAGTAGGGAAGCAGTGCCGCTAGGCAATGAGGTCGCCCATCAAGATGATCGGGCTCAATGTTATGCCTTTCCGAGCAAAACCGAGGCTGAGGCGTCTAATGCAGTGATCACATATACTATTCTTCTTTGTGATCAGATGACTATTGCTTTGTTTGATCCGGGTTCTACATATTCATATGTGTCAGTTCAATTGCCTTGGGATTTGATGTTGTTTGTGACGTACTCGATGCCCCCATCCATATTTCTACCCCAGTTGGAGAGTTAGTCATAATCACCCATGTGTATCGTGCTTTCCCATTGTTTATGGGTTTTCAGACTTGGGCTAATTTGGTTATTTTGGATATGACTGATTTTGATATAATCTTAGGTATGACTTGGTTATCTCCCCATTATGCTGTGTTAAATTGTAATACAAAATCTATAACTCTAGAAATCCCGGTAGGGGAAGGTTAGAGTGAGAAGGGGTGTACAAGCCTATGCCAGCTAAGGTCATAACCTCCATTCGGGCTAGGATACTGGTGGGGCAGGGGTGTTTGACATATTTGGCTCATATTCGAGATGTGGATGCTGTGTCTCCCTCTATTGAGTCTATTCCTGTAGTGTTTGAATTTAAGGAAGTGTTACCTACCGATCTGCCTAGTATACCTCTGGATGGAGATATAGAGTTCTTCATTGACTTGGAACCGGATACTCGCCCCATTTCCATCCCTCCTTATAGCGTGGCCCCGATAGAATTGAGAGGCTTAAGGCTCAAATCCAAGAACTTCTTGATAAAAAGGTTTCATCCGTCCTAGTGCTTCCCCGTGGGGTACTCCTATTTTGTTTGTTAAGAAGAAGGATGGTAGTATGAGGACTGGTCATTTTATCTTAAACCATAAAAGAGTGGATTGCTACTGGAATGACAAGCTTATGGATAAAGAAAGTCCCATTGAGTATACTTGGGTGCAGGCGATTGATGATTTTAGTTAGAAAGTGCGTATAAAATTGGGCTAGTCCTTTGAATTTGATGGGTTTACTTGAGTTGAGGTGTCATGTCGATTAAAAGGTTGACTTCGTAGTGATAGTTAGGGCTAACCAAGCGTAATAGTAGTAAGAGTTCGTGATGGATTGTGATGTAATGCAACTACATAATAAGATTGTTGGTTAAGCAAATTTTGTATAGTAGTTTTGACATGCGAGTATCTAGGGTTGTGGTTTTCTAATAATTGGTAAGTAACGTGGTTGTATGAAAAGTTTTAAGAGATGGTAGGACACCACTGGAACAGGATTTAAAAGGGCTAGAGTCATAATAAAGACAAATAGTAGGATGTAGTATACTCTCTAGAGAGAGGCGAAGGCAAGAATATGTTATTGAATTGCAAAGGCTAAAGAGGTATCTTCAGAGGGGTAAAGAATTGGGTTCAGAAGTGCGTGAATTCCTTCATTTTGCTGTGGCTATGGTAATCGTGTCACGGGTCCATCAGATTGGTTAAAAACTATTGGAAAAGACTTGAGAAAGGAGTGTACAAACATTAGCTCGAGTGGCATGATAAGTGCTTGTTTTTTTTTTTTTAGATAAGTATTGAGTGCGATTGAATTTTTAGCGAAAGATATTGTAAGATCGATGGAGATGCGATCGATGGAGATGCGATCAATGATAAGCGAAGATCCATGAATTCATCAAAATCTTCAAGGTACAAGCTAATGTTGATATCTAAGGGGATTGTGTTATATAGTTGAATTTAAAATTTAGATTTTTCATGGCAAGTCTACATTTGTGGTGATATATTTTGTCAAGGTATGAATTGACAAGGTGACAAATGATCAATTGTATCCGTTATTGAGCATTGGGAAGGACTTACACCTGGGTTGAGTGGTAAGATTTATTATTGTTGATTGTTAAGTACCTAAAAAGGGTTTTCATTTAAAAGTGTTGGTTTATAGTAAGGTAAATGGTCGGAGTGTTCATGATGGTTGTTAGTATTGAGAGTGTGAACTTCAGTGGAATGAAGTGAAGAGTATGTGGAGTTAACTCAATGGAAATGACCGGTATTGACTATTCAGAGGAAACATTTAGTGTTATTTCGTAAAATTCTTACGTGACCATCTATTTCATTTTGTACACAGTGGTGAGTGGGATGATTGGGGAGATTTGGTTATTTCAAATGACATATTTGGTGTTGTCTTGAAGTTTTTAAAGTATTCCAGTGGTTCTAAATGTACCACTATGCTTATGAGAATTTACACAAGATCTACTATGCGTATGTATGGTTGTTTGATAATTTTAATATTCATCTTATCGTCGAGGTCATGTAACGATTATGTGTGGTTGAATGTGGGGATCATTGGGTCCAATTATACTTTTCTTAAGGGTAATCTACAATCACAATTACTAAATCTAGCATCTCGGTAGTGTTGATTGAGGGTGTGTATGCTTGGACATATCCCTCAATGAGTATCTGATGTCTAAAGATCAATTTTTTTTGTAATTTAAGCTCATGGGAATTTAGGTTGTGAGATGGAGATGTAGATAAGAACTATGATTGTTTGGGTATTATGAGTGTGTGTTGGTTGGTTCAGGTTCACTTCTAATCGTAGCGAGTATTTATTTGGAATTTTATCATGCTTAAGTGCGAAGGGATTCGTCCCGATGATTGTGTCAAGGTCCTTGATAACATGTTGCAGACGTGTGTATGAACAACTTTGGTGGTTATTGGGAATCACTTTTGTTGTTAGTTAAGTCTACATACAACAATATTTATCACTCGAGTATTGAGATGACTTCACTGAGGCATTGTATGGGAGGGGATGCAGATTACCCATAGGATAGTTTGAGACTGGAGATGTAACACTGTTGGGGATTGTTTTGGTGGAGGATGCTCAGGATAAAGTGAGAAGTATCCAAGCTAAGCTTCTAGCAGCCCAGAGTCTACAGAAAAAGTATCCCAAGTTATTCGACGATTCAGATACTACTCTACTCTTGCTTTGACCCTTTTCTCCTAGTTTGTCACTCAGGGACGAGTGATGGGTAAATTGATATCTATTGTAATGACCAATTCCCGTCGTTATGGAAAAGCCTACGGGGAAACAAATGACGCCGAGATTTTTTTTGTGGTAACTTGGGATTTCCTAGACTCGTCCAGATTTGGACGAAATCTGAGTTAGTGAGGTCTAGGGAAATCTTGTATTGAATGAAAGATTTAATAATGAATTTAATGACATGATTGGATAACCAAGACGTTAAGAAACCTGTATGACTTTACATAATCGAATTCGTTTGAGTGGAACTCCTGAAATTGATCTTAGCGTGAAGAGGTAGTCCTTGAACGTCATGATTTGAAGTGTGTTGTAAAAATGGTATTTGAGACTGTAATTTCGACTCTCTATTTTCGTGAAAGCCACCAAAGCGGGATTAATTCCGCCAGGTGGGGCCGCTGGGACAGTCACGACTTAAGTAAAAAATAAACCCCAAAATCGTCATTATCCTGCAAACTTCATTCTAAAGAGACAGGAGGCGAACTACAAAAAGTTCTTGACGGGTTTCCACCTCTTCTATGACTAAAGGTAAGGTTTTTACTCCCCTAATCCGTCTTTCGATCCGTAGAACTTATATTCTTGGTTATTTATTATTGTGGGAGGGTTTTTGGACTGAATTAGATGGTGAGAAAAAACCCTAGATGCACCTTAGGATCATGGGTTTGGTCTTGGGTTATTGGGTTTGTTATAATCCGGATAATTAGACCTTTGATTGTTGATCCTTGCGTATATTAATTGTTTGTAGACCTAGAACAAGCGGAAAGAATCCGGAAAAGGAAGATTCAAAGGCCTTAGGGGATTCAAGCTTGGATTCGAGGTAGGTGATGGTTTGATTTCATGTTTGCGTAATGTGTGTATTGCGTCATTGTAATGCATGCATGTATGTGAATGAAGCATTGTTGATCAAACCTAATGAAATAGGTGAAAATGAATAAATGTATGCCATGATTTAACACTTGATTGTATGATTATGAGAATGTACATATGAGTGTGATTGTGATTGTGGTTGTGCTGAATAGATCAGGTGTCACGTTCTGACACACTAACTTGGATCGGGGGTGCCACATTCCAGTGTATATAATGTATCTGGTGTCACATTCTGACACGCTAACTTGGATTGGGTGCCACGTCCCGGTGCATATATTGGATCGGGTGGCACGTCCGGCACACTAATTGGAATCGGGTACCACGTTTCGGTACACTAACAATTTAGGTATGGGTTCCTTGAGAGGACCATTGAATCTTCATATTTACTTGTTAATGAGAATGTGGATTTGTGCATTGCTCTTGAAATGATAACTATGTTATAATCCATACATGTCATGTTTATCTTGTTGTGATTTTGATATATGTTGTTCTTATTGGGATAGCCACGTGATCCTACCAATATACTGTGGTTGTGTATTGATATTGCACTTGCTCTTTCTTTGTTGAGTACAGGGCATCTTAGTCGGCTATTGACATACCTTAGTTAGGTGACTTTTGAGTGTGATTGGATTCAAGGGTGAGCCAATTCTTTCAGGCTACCATGAATCTCTCTTGTTTAAGTCCACTCTTTTCGGACTCACACTAGTTCTTAGATATTTGTTCTGTTTATCTTTCGGGATTGGATCCCTATTCCTTAGACTTGTGAATTGTTAGAGTTTTGGTACATTGACTTTCAGGTTCTAGGGGTGGTTGTTCCGCAATAGTTATTAGTTGTTTATTAAACTTTGGACTTTATGGGAGCTCCACAGTTCTTATGCATTTAAACCTGCTTCCATATCTTTAAATGTTTAGTTTATCGTTGAGTTGCTTAGTCGGGTTGTAGTTAATGGTTCTCCCACCAGAGAGTTAGTGTGGATGCCAATCATGACGGTCTGGGTCGTGACACGTATTTAGCGCTATCACCGCTAGTGCGAGATTAATTTCACCAGGGTGGGGCCACTATGGCGGGACAGTCCCGACTTAAGTTAGAAATAAACCCCAAAAACGTCATTATCCTGCAAACTTCGTTCTTAAGAGCTAGGAGATGAACTACAACAAGTTCTTGACGGGTTTCCACCTCTTCTATGACTAAAGGTAAGGTTTTTACTCCCCTAATCCATTTTTCGATCGGTAGAATTTAGATTCTTGGTTATTTATTATTGTGAGAGGGTTTTTGGACTGAATTGGATGGTGGGAAAAAGCCCTAGCTTCACCTTAGGATCATGGGTTTAGTCTTGGGTTATTGAGTTTGTTATAATCCAGGTAATTAGACCTTTGATTGTTGATCCTTGCGTATATTAATTGTTTGTAGACCTAGAACAAGCGGAAAGAATCCGAAAAAGGAAGATTCAAGTGCCTTAGGGGATTCAAGATTGGATTCGAGGTAGGTGATGGTTTGATTTCATGTTTGCGTAATGTGTGTTGGTAATTGCTTCATTGTAATGCATGTATGTATGTGAATGAAGCATTGTTGATCAAACCTAATGAAATGAGTGCGGATGAATAAATGTATGCCATGATTTAACACTTGATTGTATGATTATGAGAATGTACATATGAGTGTGATTGTGATTGTGGTTGTGCTGAATGGATCAGGTGTCATGTGCCGACACACTAACTTGGAACGGGTGCCATGTTCCAGCGCATACAATGGATCGAGTGTAATGTCTGACACACTAACTTGGATCGGGTACCACGTTCCAACGCATACATTGGATCGGGTGTCACGTCCGGCACACTAATTGGAATCGGGTACCACGTTCCGGTACACTAACAATTTGGGTATGGGTTCCATGAGAGGACCATTGAATCTTCATATTTACTTGTTAATGAGAATGTGGATTTGTGCATTTCTCTTGAAATGATAACCGTGTTTATATTTAGTACATGTCATGTTTACCTTGTTGTGATTCTGATATATGTTGTGCTTACCAGGATAGCCGCGTGATCCTACCAGTATATTGTGGTTGTGTACTGATACTGCACTTGCTCTTTCTTTGTTGAGTACAGGGCATCTTTAGGCGGCTACTGACATACCTTAGTTAGGTGACTTTTGAGCCTGACCGGATTCAAGGTTGAGCCAATTTTTTCAGGCTGCCATGGATCTCTCTTGTTTAAGTCCACTCTTTTCAGACTCAGAATAGTTCTTAGATATTTGTTATGTTTAGCTTTCAGGATTGTATCCCTATTCCTTAGACTTGTGAATTGTTAGAGTTTTGGTACATTGACTTTCAGGTTCTAAGGGTGGTTGTTCCGCAATTGTTTTTAGTCGTTTATTAAACTTTGGACTTTATGCGAACTCCACAGTTCTTATAAATTTAAACCTGCTTCCGTATCTTGAAATGTTTAGTTTATCGTTGAGTTGCTTAGTCGGGTTGTAGTTAATGGTTCTCCCACCAGAGAGTTAGTGTGGGTGCCAATCACGACGATCTGGATCGTGACACATATTTAGCGCTCAGGTATCCATTTATTAAAAAAATAAAATATATTATACATTATAAACTAAAAAAACGTTATATACAAAATTAATGCTTCATAGAAAACTAAACTATACCCAGGGAATGTAATTATATAAACTATACCTATAGAGTGTTATTTCATTAAATCTGTTTGCCATATATGAAATTTACCCAAAAATTAATTCACTAGCTATCATTTCCTTTGATTATCTCATTATAAAAGACCACATATTTCTATGATGAATCTAATTATTTTCTATAAATTTAATACAATTTACTTAAGTAATTTGCTTTATATTGAAGAACAAATTTTATATGTCCTTCCCTACAAAAAGGGAGAAAATTGGTGTGTATTACTCTATTTTCTTTTACTTCCTTTCCGCACACATTTAATAAACAAAAGGTTTATAATATTTAAGCACATTTGCGCTAGTAATTAATAACGGTCAAATTAATAAATTCAATTCCAAAACAAATTAGGAATATAATTTATTAACTTCCCAAATTCACTGATCAATATGGTAGGCCATCTCTTGATGTATCATATTGTCAATAAATCTGATTTTAAAAAAAAATAGTAATGCAATTTATTAATTTTCCAAATGAACTAGGAATACAATTTATTAGTTTTCCAAATATAAAGAACTAGGAATAAAATTTATTACTTCCACAAATATAATAAGCTAGGAATATAATTTACTAAATTTCAAAATATAATGAACTAAAAATACAATTTATTAATTTTCCAAATGAAATAGAAAATATGGTAGACCATCTCTATCTGTATATTTTATATAGTCAATGAATCTGATTTCAATACAAATTAGGAATACAACTTATTAAGTTCCCAAATAAAGATATGGTAGGCCATCACTATATGTACACTTCATTTTCACTCAAACTTATTCTACATTATTTTTTGCTACTTATGTTCCTTTTAAAAACTCAATGAAATTCCAACATTGTTTTTGTTTAATTCGATTTATATTAGTGTTATTGAAAAATTAGCAATTCTCATTGCCATTCTTCTATTGTTGATATTTTTAACATGAGTGATCGTAATTCAGTAGATATATATAGTTTCTTAAGAACCGGTGTAGCGGTAAATCTGCTAGACCAATCCTCACAAAATTCGAGAAATCCTCCAACAAGTCATCCGGATCATCAAGATGCTTACGTGGAGGAGACTGCGGAGGATGTTACATTGAGGTATTTTAAAACAAGAATTTATCATGTTGATGTGCCAATAGACGAAGTAGATAATCCAATAAAAACTGAAGGGATTTGTGTTATATGTCATGACAAATTTGTGCATGAAGAGAACATCGGGACACTTGGGTGCGGCCATGAATATCATGTTGAATGCATCAAACAATGGCTGCTTATAAAAAAAGATTGCCCCACCTGCAGAGCTTCAGTTTTTCCCTTCACATCAACAAAGGCTATACAAATGCATAACATCTAGAGATTTGTTTTATTTTGATATTGTGCTAGTCTAAAGTTTATTTTCCCTATGTTTACAAGAACAATAATTGTGTGTGTACGTACTCCCTCTGTTCCTAATTACTTGTCCACTTTTGAATCGATACACCTATTAAATAAACAATGATTGATATATTGAGTTTACCATTTTATCCCTATTAATTATGAAGTGGATGAATTAAAACATTAAGATTCTAAAAAAGTTCTACCTTTTTCAAAGTAATTAATTGAGGGTATAATAGATAAATATTTTTTTGTCCTTTCTTGATTTGTCAAAATGGACAAGTAATTAGGGACAACCAAAAAGGGAAAAGTGGACAAGTAATTAGAGATGAGTATATCATAAAGTTCATATCATCAAACTTAGTAATTAAGACAAATGGTTTGTAAGTTGTGGATATATAGCACTATTTGTTACATACAAGAACAATTTATTTCCTGCCCTAATTATTGTTAAGAGACAACAAATTAAAATATCATTGTAGACACTCTAGCATAAACACATATTAGACAAAACATAAAAGGCAGTAATATTGTTTGTTTTTACCACAACTGTAGTAATAACATTGATTCTTGAATTTCTTCTAATGTTGTCACTTACATCACACAACAAATTAAGACAAACGAATCCAAACTCAAAGAATACACATGCTATAATATGCAACTTTATTCCAATCAGTCTAATAAAAGAAACAATAATAGGAGTGATAAAAAGAAATTGATCGGTACACGAGAGACTACAGTTTTTCTAATAGATTTTCTGTGAAATAAGAAACTTGGCACCATTTTTATTTTTATACTATTTGATATTAGAAAAAGATTATTCTATAAATACAATGATGTTTTTTTACGATCGCACGATAAATTCAACAGTTAGTTAATTAAGAGGAGAGTAATAAAGGTTAAAATTAAAAACATAATAGCTAACTACAGCAATAATATCTTAATTTGGCCATGTAACCATGTCTACCAAAAATTACTTATACAGTTTTGTACTAGTATTCATTAAGAGTACATTAGGGATATTTATTGTTAACTAATTTAACTACCTAAGTATATGTGCCATATTAGTTTATTGGGCCAGAATTTGCATTGGGCTTTATAGTGTCATTCTATCAAACAGTTTTCCACACACTTCAATTTTGAAGCAGAGAATAGTCTACCCTATTTGGCCCAAATAGAAGAATCAAACTAAAATCGAATTAAACAAAACATGTAAAACAACTCGCATTATCATTTTATTTTTGAACATATTTCCCCGGTTTGATCTACTTGTAGTTTTATTAATTTGTTTATTATTTGAAAGAATAGATGGCATGATTCTAGAAGAGTACATATGCGTTAAGAGAAAACACTTCAATTTTTAATTTTTTAAGTATTTTTTTCTATTTTAACCCTCCCTGTAGCTTCTTCATACTATTTGTGACAAGCGGGAAGGGGTGACATAATTCTCAATGTGAGTGAATGAATATTGATTGAGATTTTTGACTTTGAAGGTTTGATGTTTGATCAATGTCCAAATTCTTAGTTAATGATCTCAAATTAGAATTGTGTCAATTTTTTAGGTCCTAAAGGTGATTTTTGGCTCGGTGGTCTGGTTGGTATGGATATCGAGGTGTTTGGGAGTGATTTGAGTCCTTGGTTGTACTTTTGAGTTTTAAGAAAGCTAAGGTATTGTCAAAATTTGATCAAGATGACCTTGTATCAATGATTTCATGAACCCAATTGATCCAAAATGTGTTTCATAATTTTTTTGTATATTGGTTTGTGTTCAAGAGTTTCTGAATGAGTTTAGGACAATCAAGTTGTATTCTACTAGAATTTAAGTTAATAGTTGACTACGATCAAATAATTGACTGAACAAGTTAGGATTTATGATTGAAATGTTCCAACATATCTGTATGACATAAAAATGTGTCGATTCAAAGGTTTGTATTTAGTTTTAGAGATCAAAATATATTCCAAGACTTATGAAATTTTCATCCATGAATTATAGGTTTACCTCTAAATTTTGGGTGATTTTGACAAGTCCATATTTGATTTTTATCATGAAACATAAAATTATTCTTGAGCAAGAATATTTGACAAGGCAAATGAGTACGATATTGAATTTTTATTGAACAAGTAGATTTGTATCATTATCTAGGTGTAACACCTCAAATTCAAATAGGTGAAAAATTGAAGGTTTCTTGGAATTCTTCTGCCAGTACCGACGGAGCCACCAACTACTCATGGTCTGACACACGGTCCGTAGGTAGGTCCGTGGTTGGACATTACAGGTTTTCCAAAAATATCCAGTCTCAGTACTTTGTGACGGTTCACCATGATGGCCTGTCATTCAATGTACGAGCCGTAGGCTGGCCTTGTAGATGTGTCCCACACTTAGTGATATTTTAAGATAAAAAGTTGGGACCCATAACTGGATGTACGGTCCCTAAGTGGACCCACAGACCGTACACAGGGTCCCGTAGTTGGGAGTCAAAGTTGGTGGTCTCTGAACCCACCGATGGTCAACCAGGACGGTTTGTGGTAGGACCTACGGATCGTAGGTTGGGCTATTAGTGAGAGTCAACCGTTATTTTACGAGGGGCTTTTGGTCTTTCCTCAAATTATTCAAACCCAATACTCTATCATTTTACCCTTTATGCAAAGCCCTATACAATAATTTTTACCCCCCAAAATCACCCGATTCAATTCATTCTCCTAAATTCCCCAAAGTTGAACAAGTCATCTTCTCAAATATTTTTCTCTCTAAGGAAGAAGAAGAAAACTAGAGTTTCAAGATCAAGTCTCCTAATTCTCCATTGATTTCAAGCTTTTGGCATTGAAGTATGATAGTCTTCACCTATGGAGCTCTTTCCTCCATAGGATTCCTAAATTCTCTAATTTACAAGTTAGAAATCTTCAATTGAAATTAGGATTGTCTTCCATATCATGGGTTTCTTTCAATGCTGATTTAATTGATTGTTTTATGAACTATTATGCATGAATTGAGATAATTCTATGTTTTTAAGATGAATCCCCATGAACCCATGCTTAACATATGTTTTCTAGAGTATGATGATCAAAAGTGGGTTTTGAACTATGAAAGATGAATTTATGAAGATATGCATGTTCTTATGAAATTGATGAAGTATGATATAAGTTGCTTTGAGAGTAAAACATAAATGTTGTTGTCGACTGTTGTGAAAGGATTTTCTCATGTATTACTCAATACATGCATATGAAAGGATTTTCTCACATAAAAGATTAATAAGGTTAAAAGTTCTTCTCACCTAAAATGGACCAAAGTTATGGAGCTATTCTAATGGTGAGACAAGTGGTGATTACTGATGTCCTCTAATGAAAAGACAAGAGGCGGTTACCCATGTCCTTTGAAGATAAAATGAATATGATTGATGACTAATCTATGGGAATTATGATTAACACCAAGTGGACAAGTGGCGATTACTCGTGTCCCATAAATTATGTGCCACCGTAGGTTGTATTAGATAGACATTAGCTATAGTGGATCCACTTAAGCTAGAAGTTATGGTTCTTAGCTTGGCAAGTACGGACACCTCTTTTTGGTGTGAGGTAGACACCGGATTCCATGTTATACTCACATGGTCTATGTTGGTTAAGGCAAATTTCCCACAACAATAATATGAACTAAGGTTACTGTTAGAAGTATCTCACATGTGTTCAAAGATGATTTTACTTGGGTTGACCATGATCATGACTATGTTTTTGACCTCTTATCTCATGTTTTAACTTTGTCTTGACATATCACAAAAATGTCCTTTTAGCATGATTTTATAACTCTATGCATTGCTATTATACTTGGTACAGTATTGTACTAATGCATACTATTGCCTACATTCTTCTAAAAATGTAGGGTCCGACGCTTCGATTCCGCTTCCCCGTGGCCAGTGATCTCTTTGGTAGTCTTGAGTAGTGGTGAGTCCTCATGTTCTGAGGACCGAACCTTTTATCACTTTTCACCTTTAATTTTCATATATTGTATGTGATGCATGGGTTACGTCCCAATCACTCTTGATGTAATAGTTGGCTTTGAGACTATGTAGACTTCCGCTTGACTTTTTTTTGACAAACTCTTTATGATATAAACTGCCTTTTTAAACTCTTTAATTCCATTATATTGTTTATGCATGCTAAGTGGCTTGTGTAGGGCCTCTCGGAGTCCTATACGCCATGTCACGTCTAGGATATACTTTGGATCGTGACACTAGGACTCAAAGGAAAATGAATGGTCCATATCCAGGTTGTATGATGCAATCAGATGCATCTTGCTTTAAAAAAAAATAGAGCTTGTGAGAAGAAGAATCAGGTCTCATGAAGACCTTTAGTGTCAAAAAAAATAGTGTTCTTCTTGTATAAATAATGGATACAAATTCTACAATTATTTTATTCATTTTTCGAGAATACCCATTTGGGGTGTGCACTATTGTGATTAAATCGAAAAACTAAATTATAATTTGTATTGATTTTTTGGTTTGGCTTTGGATTAATAATTTACTCTTTTGGTTTGCTTTCGGATTTAAAAAAATAAAAACAAAAAGACCAAATTATATATAAAGAGAGAGAGAGAGAGTGTGTGTGTGTTATTGTCTTTCCTTATGATTTAATTTATATTTTTTGTTTGGATATCTATAATTGATATACTCTTAAGTATTGTGTTTTACTTGTGATTTATATTAGAAGGTATATTTAAGAGATTCAATATTAGAAGGTAAATTATATTTTCAAATTGTAAATATAATTCTGATTATGTTTCTAATTATTGCATAACAGAATAACCAAATCAAGAAAAATCAAACCGAAAAGAGAAAAACCAAACCGAACCAAATTTATTTTGGTTAGTATTGGATTATACGTATTTAAAACCGAAAACAAAAAAACTCAAACCGAAAAAATGAATGCACACCCCTAATACTCATTATGTTTGATTTCTCTTCACAAAGCTAATATTTGAAACCACAGACATAAGAAATTGTAAATGGTTGGCTTAAAGATCGATTAGTGATTGGGTAATGTTAACTTTTGTAACTTAATGCCCTAATATTATGGATAAACCGATTTTGACACGAATTTACTAATTTTGTCAATTATTTTAACTACGTATGAGCATGAAAATTGGAAATCCTACTTTGATGATTCTAAGGTCGATTTGAACTTTATTTTTGATAAAATTTTAGATTTGAGTTTCTCACCTTATAAATAGTATGATTTTAAGAGAAATTTTATGTTTTCACTTGGGGGATCAGGACTTTTGTGTACATTTTTTGTGTTCAAATAGGAGGTTTCTACAATCAACCCAAAGCCATTCATGGAGTCTTAGCCCCAATAACCTGTCTAAAGCAGTTCATATGTTCAAGAACTCATTTTATGGGGTTTGTAGATTTCTCAATACCCAAATTAATGCCTAGATTAACAAATAAGCTTAACATAAAAAATGGAAATCACTCATAATTACCCTCCCTTTACATTTTGTCCCGTTAATAAATAACCTAGGGTTCAACTCACAAAGTTCCACGAAGAAGTCACCCATCAATTGTGTGAAGAAAATAAATTATGAAGGGAAAGATGGATTGAAATTACAAACCTCAAGAGAGAAAAAATCCTCTATCTTGAAAGAGTCGCCCTTGGTATTCTTTGGTCAAATAATATATGTTATGAACAAGACTAGAAAAAAAACTTACTTAAAACATGAACTAAATAATCATGACCTTCGCTATAGCGAAGGTCACTATATCGATGATCTCTTTGACATAGCAAAGCTTGACAGCTTCGATGCCTTCACTATAGTGAAGCTCGGAAGATTTTTGACCACTCGCTCATTATTTGACTTTTTGCCAATCCTCATCCCCTAGGGACCTATGCAAGGGAACTATGATAAAAAAAATAGTCTACAACGACGGGGAAGGTCGGTACATCAGATACAAATTCAACATACGTTAATCCCCGCACATATATCAAAGGGGGAATATGAATGAAAGGATAGAAGGAAGGAATATAAAGAAATATACCGAGACTCCATGAACAACAAAGGATATCTGCTATGCATGTATGATATAGTCCCCCAAGTGGCTCCTTTGGAGGACAGTTCTTCCAATAGACCTTGATAGAAAAAATAACTCCAGATCTCAACTCACAAACTTCCCTATTTAAAATAGCCACGCATTACATTTATAAGACAAGATCTCATTAAATATCACAGAATCCCACCAAATGAAATCATTGTCATCATCGTGAAAAAATATTTAGCATAGACACATGAAACACTAGATGATAGCCTAACAAACCTGGAGGCAAGGCCAACTCACAGGCTACCTCCCCCACACATCTAAGAATCTCAAAAGGACTAATAGACCATAGACTCAACTTACCTCTCTTTTCAAACCTCATTACATCCTTCATGGGTGAAACTTTGAGCAAAATCTTTTCCCCTAGAATGAAATTTATATTTCTAAATGTGACGTCCCAGCTTAAGATTAGAAGTCCCACATCGGCAAAACACACGAGATGTTGGGTATATAAGTAAGCATGCCTTACTAACTAATGACGCAGTTTAAAGCTGTGTGGGCCTAGGCCCAGAGCGGATAATATCACCAGAGGGCTGGGCCATTACAAATAGTATCAAAGCCACTCATGTGTCAGCCTTGTTGATGTGGGCCAGAGTTCAACTGAGTTTAGGCAAATTCCAATAAGGTGGGGCAAAACCTCAGTGCTGAGTCTAGGAAATTCCCATTTGGTGGGGCAAACCTCAGTGAGGATGCTGAGTCCATGAATGGGGTGTATGTGACGCCCCAACTTAAGATTAGAAGTCCCACATAGGCAAAACACAAGAGAGATGCTGTGTATATAATTAAGCAGACCTTACTAACTAGTGACACATTTTAAAGCCGTGCGGGCCTTGACCCAGAGCGGAAAATATCACTAGAGGGTTAGGCCGTTATACTAACCTTATGATGTGTATATTCCTTCTATCTATTCTGATCTACCAAAAGCTTTTTCTAGATCATATTCACTTTCTCCAAAGACTCCCTCATAAGTTTAGTACCCCACAACCTTACCTCAAATGCATCAAACCAACCAATGGGAGATTTACATTTTCTCAAATACAATGCCTCAAATTGAGCCATATTAATATTTGAGCGATAATTATTATTATATGAAAACTCAGCCAATGGCAAGAACTAGTCCTAATGACCACTAAAGTCGATAACACACGCATACAGTATGTATTCCAATACCTGAATAATCATCTGACACTGCCAATCAGTCTGAGGGGGGAAAAGTTATACTCAAATGCATTGGGGACAACTCAGCTTGCAAGGTTCTCCAAAAGTTAGATTAAACTGCCTTCCTCTATAAGAAATGATGGAGACCAAAACTCCATGCAATTTAACAACCTCATGAAGATATATCTTGGTAAACTTCTCTGCATTATAAGTCACTTGAACTGGTATGGAATGTGAAGAATTAGTCATCCTATCTAAAATCACCAAAATCAAATTGAACTTAGTCATGGTCCTTGGAAGACCAACTAAGAAATTTATAGCAATCCCCTCCCACTTCCACTTAGGAATAGTTGGAAATTTGGACACTGAGCAATAAATCCCACAGTAGCATGATTTGTTTTACCTTGCCTGTAAAGTTGCCTCAAGTTATGATGGCTCCAGGATGTACAAAATATCTAAAATTGCGAGCCTCTATCAGAAAAGTTCTGAGACATAGGGTGCACTCACACACCCTTTGATCCTCAGAACACCCTCATCATATATCATTTCTTCTTTTGCTTCCCCTTGAAATACCTTGTCACGAATCTTGCACAACTTAGCATCTTCAAAATGTTTGGCCTTAATGTAATTGAAAAACAAAGATCTTGCCTCTACATGAGCCAATAATCTACCAAAATCCAATAACTCAAGTCTCATAAGACTGTTAGCCAGAGTTTAAACCTCTCTAGCATAAGAACATATCAAAACCTCCAACCAAGTTAAACTACCTATGCTCTCAGGCATTCTGCTCAATGAATCAACTACCACATTAACCTTACTTGAATGAAACAAGATAGTTACGTCATAATCATTGAGAAACTCCATACACCTTCATTGTCTCACATTTAAATCCTTCTGAGTAAACACATGTTGAAGGATGTGGTGATTACTGAATACTCAGAATGGACACCATAATGATAATGTGTCAAGATTTTTGGAGCAAATACCACAACTGCCAACTTCAAATCATGAGGTGGAATAGTTTTTCTCATGAACCTTCAACTATATAGAGACATATGAAATAACTATCTTATCCTACATCATAACAAAACCGAAATTAGAACATAAAGCATCACATTAAACTACAAAATCTTTACCTTTCATGGGAAAAGCTAGAATTGTTGTTGTGGTCAGCAAATTCTTGAGCATTTGGAATCTCTCCTAACATTTATTAGACCATTTGAATGAAACCTCCTTATGAGTCAAACTGGTCAACTTCACAAACCGATGGTAATAACCGGCTAACCCCACAGAAGTGTGAATCTCTAAGACTGAAGTGGTCCTAGCCCAATTCTTAACTACTTTGATCTTATGTAGATCAACCATCACTCATACTTTAGAAACCATATTCCCTAGGAAGTACACTATAGACAACCAAAATTCACACCTACAAAATTTAGCAAGCAACTTCTTCATATTTAGCAACCCCAAAACAATCCTAAGGTGATCCTCATGTTTCTCCTTACTCTTAGAAAATATCAAGATGTCTTCCATGAATACAATAATGAACAAATCTAAATAGGGTTTGAAAACACTATTCATCAAGCTCATAAAAGTGCTAGGAGCAACAGTAAATCTGAAAGATATAACCAAAAATGCACAATGTGCATGTCTGGTCCAAAAGGCTGTCTCACAAATATTTTAAGCCTGAATCTTAAGCTGATGATACCTGGGCCTCAAGCCAATCTTTGAGAAGATTGAGTCACCTTGTAATTAATCAAAGAAGTCATATATGCCAAAAAAGGGATACTTATTCCAAATAGTGACCTTGTTATACACACATACTCCTATCTTTCTTTCATGCCCTGAGCCTACACCATAGACGCGGCCGTCACTCGAGAACCATTTCTGATCCCCAAGTGAACCCTTGGCCTGGTTGACTATTTAGTGGAGGACTTAGTCAAGAAAAAATAAGCTTTAAAAGATAGAATTTAGAACATTCAAGCTCAAGTAAATACTGAACTCAAAATGTCTGAAAATACTTAAGTGCAATAATAATATTAATACTTTGCAAAACAATCTCAAAATGTCTTAAACAAAAGGGAAATACTAAGAGACCCATCAACTCTAACTATCTATGAAGCCTCTAATACTAGGATAGAAGTTGGGACCCGACAACTCAACAATAATATGAAAGTAAGTTGTGAAATACTACGGAAAGCACAGAGGCTCACAAAAGCTGTCTGAAGCACAAAGTGATCTCAATGAAATGCCGGTTGATGATCTTGAGCACCGGTATCTGCATCATAAAAGATGCAGGTCGAATGACATCAATACATTTGAATGTATGAGTATGTAACATAGCTAAGGTAACATAACTGAAAGAAAAGACTGCAATAGGTATAACATAAACTGAACTTAATGTAAATAATTAAAGGAATGAAACCATTTAACTTTACAAAATAATTTCTCATCCTTTGAAATTTAACATAAGAAGTGATATATAAAAATACACTTTAAACTCTATTGGAAGATTCTCTAACCGACAACCATCACTATGAGCTACGTGATGATACAACCTCTTGTCCACGCTGCCAGAACTGTCCTATATCATGCCGGGATATAGAACACATCAACTAAATGGATCCACTAAGCTCTGCTTGAAGGCACTAAGGATTCATCTAAAAAGTATGATCTTGTACCCATGTTGGCAAGACATAGTGTATGGGGGCTGTGAGTTGTCTGAACTCTCCCCCATATTGGTGCTCAATACTACTCCCAATAATATTTACTTTTTCTCAATGTATGAAAACATTACTCTTTCTATAGTTTGAGACAATTGTTCAAACTATCCTCTTAAAAGGGGTAACTGCTCTGAATTAATTCTGAACTCATTACTCGTTTAGAAATTAAAGTTTCTCCTTTCTCAATGTAAAGATGATAAATTTGCGAATCAATAGTTCCCTTAAGATTTACTCAAAATGCCTCTTTAAACTTTCGTTTTACTGTTAGGTATTTCCCCTGATTTTCTTGCCTTATTTGAAGTTTATGTTTTCGTAAAAGAAAAGACAAAACATTTCATAAATGTTTTTACCGAAAGGAAACCATTATTTTCTTCCATAATTGGTTTATTCTTTCCTTAGAGGAAAAGTTTGGAGATCTATAAATTCAAGATCCATATTCTCATAGCATAACATAATAGTATCCACAATGTAGTCATTTAGAGACTTTTGTGTATGGGTGAGATTTTCTCTCTACAATTTTAATGTTTTTTTATTAGTTATTAATATGTAGGCTAGTTGGACAAATTCCATAAAATACTATTTTGATTTTCAGTATACATTTTTGTCATCTGATTTATCAATGTCATGATTTGCAATTGTAAATGTCCGCATGACGCCCTAATCACTTTTATAACCAACAAGTGGTATGAGAGCACATGGTTCAATGATCTAATGGTTGAACAATATTGAAGACAAGTTCAAGTGATTTTAAATCAATTTGCAATCAACGCGATTGTAACGCCCCAGATATATTTTGAGCTAAGACTCGAACTATCCTTTGTTGTGAGTAGGATTTTACCAAAGAATTTTAAATTTCTTGAGTGTTAAGGTCACTATATGTAACACATTGAGTTCCAAGAAGAACCAAAGAGAGTTCTTTCAAGTCATTCTCAAGTTCTTCTAAGTTTTGGGTCAACTTCAAACGACCATAACTTTTATTACAAGATGAGTTAGGTGAGCCATGAGATATCAAATGAAAGGTCTTTGAATTATATTTGCAATGCCACCGATTTTTCTAAGTTTCAAGTTCAGATGAGTGAGATATTCCCATTTGAAGTTAGGTTGTCCAAATAAGGAAAGTTACCCAAAAATAGGAAGGGGTATTTGGTCGTTTCCTCACCCAATCAGATTTAATTCATTTTTAGTAAGGTTTTATGGGTCTAATCTGATTAGGTTAAGTTTTATAATCCTAATATATGCCTAGGTTTTTAGTTGAGAGTTCAAGAAGAGAAAAGAAGAGAAACAAATGAGAAAAGAGGAAATGATCGAAGCGTTCGTTGAGATTCTTGTGTTTTGTTGTGGATTTTCGCCATGGGTTTGATCCCTAAGAGCTATGTAAGTTTCCCATAGTGTTGGGTTCGGTCACCCACATGCCAAACATGATTTTTATATTCGAATTAGTCCATAAAGATTGAAAGATTTATGTTCTTGTTAAGTGCTCTTGAAGTTCATTCTAAATCTTGTTTTGTTGGGGTTTTGATGATTTCTTGAGATGAAATTTAGTGATTTGAGTGTTGTTTTGAGTAGATTAAAGTGTACTTATGTTAAGTAATCGAATCCAAGTGATTGGGAAGAGATCGTTTGATTCTAGGCGAGTTAGGGTGAGAAAATGATTACAAAAAGTCGTCGAAGTTTTTCTGGGTTGGGGACTTGCACCCCATGCCAGCCATAGCCCCCTAACCACTCATGTGTAGGAAGAGGTATGGTGCCCTGTGCCACTCGTTGTGCCAGGGTCTCCTACCCCACCTATTCTCTGTCGTTTTTCCCATTTGAGTCCTTTAAAAGGGTACCTTCAAGCCCTATTGATTCTAAACACTATAAACTACTTCTAAACACCTAGAAATAATTCCTAACATGATCATAACCTTGAATTCATAATTCAAATTTAAGGTAGAGTTAAGAGGTAAGTCTTGAGAGTTCTTTAGAATCTTTTGAGAAAGTCCCTTTGAGTCTTTTTGAGGAGTCTTCTACAATTTCTAATAATTTGTTTCAAGACTCTAGCAAGTGAGTATGAGAGTGAGGAGAATGTATTCATGAGTCTACTTTATCATCACGATATCCTTCATATCATGAACCATAACTCTTGTATTCATAATTCACATTCAAGAGAGAGTTAAGAGTAGAGTTCAAGAAAGCTTTTGAGTTCAATTGTGAATCCTTTGTGATCAACTATTGATTCGAGCTAATTTTTGAGGAAGTAAGCATGAGAATGAGAAGAGTCGTATATATGAGTTCCTTATTGATATTTTGACCCTTGAGTTAAGTCGTTCATGCCCATAACTTCCGTATGAACTCCATCAGTTGAGTACCTTTGAGAGGAGTAGTATCTTCAAGTTCTAAGTCGTCAGTATTGAGTTTTTAATCCCTTTGAGATTATATTTCTAATCATGAGACTAATACATGTTACCCATGAAGCCCTTGAGTTGAGTTGTTCATTTCCATAATTCCGCATGGATCCTATGAGTCGAGTAGTCTAGAGATGAGTAGTATCATTGAGTCTTGAGTTCTGAGTATTGAGGTTCTTTATTGCTATTAAGATCCCTGAGTTGAGTCATTCATGTTCATAATTCCACATGAACCGTATGATTTGAGTTACCAATTTTAAAAAGCTTTTTAAAGCCAACACTTGAGTTCTTAAACTGAGTTTCAAGAAAGTAAAGATGAGTTTTGAGAAAAGAATTTTCTAAAACATGATTAGTATGACATTTGAGTATGCCGTCAATGTATGAGCAGTATGGTATCTGGATATACCATCAATGTTTATGCAGTATGACTTCCCGAGTCATCAATGATCATATTATAATATGATTTTTGAAATATTTTTGAGAAAGAGCAGAGTTAAGTTCATTTTCTTTAAAATAATATATGGGGACTAAGTATTCCCAAGAGTAAATGTTTTCACGTTTAAAAGAGGAGGAAACTGAGATTTCCAAAAGAGTTTTGAGCAGTTTGAGTAACATCTCTTTTTAGAGAAAGATTTTGAGTAATAACCTCAAACCATAGAAAGAGATATGTTTTTAAACATATGAGCTGAGTATATTTTGGGAGTAGTATTGGGCACCGATATGGGGACGAGTTCATAATAACTCAAATCTCCATAAACCATGTAGCCAACGTGGGTAGAAAGGGTCATACTTTTTAGATGATTCCTTAATGCATTTTAGCATAGACTAGTGGATCCACTTAGTTGAGAGGTCTTATACCCTGAAAAAGTATAGGACAGTTCTGGCAGCGTGGGCGAGGCATTGTATCATCACATAGCTCATAGTGATGGTTGTTGGTTAAAGAAACTCCCACAGAGTTATATTATATTTTATTATGTACAAATTGAGTTGTTATTGTATTCTTCAACGCATTGAGTTGCTATCTACTGTTTTAAAAGGTTTCCATATATTACATCTTTTATTGCTGCTTTATTCTTGCGTATCTTGAGTTGAACTGTGTTTCATTGAGTCGAGTACCTTATTGTTGAATTGAGCCTTATTTCACTGAGTTGAATATATTATTGTTGAGTTGAGCCTTATTTCACTAAGTTCAATATCTTATTGTTGAGTTGAGACTTATTTCACTGAGTTGAATATTTTACCCTTGAGTTGAGCACTATTTTCTCTGAGTTGAGTTTAACTATGTTTCTTTGAGTTGAGTTGAGTGAGTGAAGAAGATGTAAGTATGTTTCTATTCCACCAGTTCAAGCTTATGTTATGCTTTAGAATTCCCCTTACATATTCGTACATTCCATGTACTGAGCCATTTGGCCTGCATCGTTTCATGATGCAGATATGGATACTCATGATCATCAACAGGCGCTTCGTTGATACCACATGTGGTTCGAATTAGCTATGGTGAGACTCCTTGCTTCCGGAGGGTTCCAATTGTACTTTCAGTTATATCAGTTGTTAGGATGTCGTGGGTCTTGTCCCGACTTCCATCTTTGTCAGTTAGAGGCTTCATAGCTACACAGTAGAGTTCGAGAAGTCTATTTCATTTATTTTGTTAAATGTTTTAAAGACTTGAGTTGCCTATTGTTGGCTAGTTGAATATTCTATTTATATTCAGAGTAAATTATTTGAGTTAAAGCTTTGTATTTGAGTTTCATGAATTCTATTCAGTTTTTAAGATTTTGTATGCTTGAGTTAGTCTTCCTCTTGTAGTCAGTCAGGATGAGGGTTCGCTTGGGGACCATCAATGGTTCTCGAGTGCCGACCATATCCAGGGTGTAGGCTCGGGTCGTGACAGTGATGATAATGAAGATTTTTGTACTGCTACATGTGGAGAAAATTTTCAAATATATTTTCAACAATATCCTGTTGCCCAATCTTTTAAACCAAAATCAATTTTTAACTCATGCTTACTTTAGAGCATGGACTCCAACTTTCAACCCCTGCAAACTTTAATACTTGGGCTACACTTTTAACTCATGTATCTTTAATTTTAACGCATGAGCTCCACTTTTAACTGATGCATCTTACTTTTAATGCATGAGCTCCACTTTTAACTCATGTATATTACTTTTAACGCATGAGCCCCACTTTCAACCCTGCTCATAATTTTTAACACAGGGCTCCAATTTTTAAATCATGTTAAGCAATAATGATACATATGATTTTGTGAAGATCAAGATTATAAAGAATATGAAGAAGGTGGATCAAGTTTTGTCAAGAAAATCCAGCCAAAATAGGAGATTTGTTAAGGGTTTTGACCTAATTTTGTTGCCATATTTGAAGTTTAATTTTTCCTTAAAGATAGAGAAAATATTACCATAAATGTTTTTACTTTTTATGGAAGGAAAACATTATTCTTTTCCATAATTGGTTTACTCTTTCCTTAGAGGAAACGTGTTATGAACCGAGTCCAGCCCAATATAGATACTAATGTCATACAAGTTGTTATTGGGCTGACAAGAGCTATTGGGCCGAGACCAAGCAATAGGGCCAGGTTAATTTGGGATCCGGGTTGAGTAGTGGGCATGAAACGGTTCCATCAAAAAGGGTAGTGATAAGTGAGTTAGGGATTATGCAAATTGTTGAGAAAAAATGTCTACTCCTCTCATCCCCTTTCTTTGAGTCTATGCTTCTCACCCCTTTCTTCTACTGGTGTTCTTTAATTTCCATTTAGTTCTTAAATTTCTTTGTAATCCCAATTATGAGTTAGTGAAATAGATTTGTCGGTTGTTTGAATTTGAATTGTGTTGGCCTTGTTATTAGGTTTGTTACATTGGTGCTTTCATTGATTTGTCTACCATGGTGGACACTTCGCTCACCTCCCTTAATGAATCCATTTGTGCATTCCGCCAACGATTTGATTTCCTCCAGTCATCCCATGTTCTGCCCCATTCAACTCCTCGTCGTATACCGGATTCAGTTTTCCTTCCACGATTTAGTGGTGATAATCCAGCAGTCTGGGTTCTTCAGGCAGAGAAGTATTTCGTATTCCACAACATTTTATCAGAGCATAAACTGTCCTTGGCTTCTTTTTATTTTGATGGTGATGCTTTAGAATGGTATCGATGGTTATTTCGCAACAAACAACTCGCTGGTTGAGATCATTTTGTGGAAAAAGTGTTGATTCATTTTTGCTCCCGTACTAGAGACACCTATAGCGAGTTCATATCCATTCCCAAGCAAGATGAGGCAGCGGAGAATTATATAAATAACTCATACTCGCCTCAATACATGAATGAACACTCAGATCGCAACAAACCAAGCCTAGCACACACATTGTTCAAGGAGATGTCGGATGGGGAAACTAATTGCTTTAGAGATGAAACTATGGTGCTAACAGATACCCAGGTATGTCATCTTTCTGAACAAGACAATATCTCAGTTTCACTAGAAATTTCGTATGATCTCTTTGCTGAAAACTCTGAGGTAGACAACATGTTCGATAAAATTCTCGAGAGGTGTAATGAAGTAGATTCCTTGGACAATACCTCTGTTGGAAGTAATATTGATACGTTTGATGATATGGACAGTAGACCAATTTCTTCAATACCTAGTTTGTATGATCAAATGGTGTTGAATCCAAATTTATCTAATAACCCTACTAAAGATGAAGCACTTGGATTTCCAAATAAACCCCTCTACGAACTGTCTCAGTATGATAATGACTAATCGAGTCGAGAAGGAGGACAAAATGTTCGTCCAATATCCTATGAAACACCTCCACCACAAGAGTACCCCACTAATCTGTTGTTGTCTGCTTTCGGTGCGCACACTGATCATTCCATGAACACTTTTTTCATGCGTGAAGTTCTTGATGATGCTAAGCTCGTAGAAGCAATCACCGCTGCAAAGTATAGAAATGTGGTAGTTGTTGGGGAAGAGTACGATGATTGTGAGCTTCTTCATGACTTGGGACTGTTTGCAATGGATGAGGAAACTATCAAATATTTCAGCATGGGTACAACAAGGGTGTTCGACAATAATCTTTGGTCGTCTTGTGTCATTGGTTGTGGCCACAAGGTCGCAAGATCGTTAATTGGAGATCCCAATTTTAGTTGGACTATTATTTTTAAGGAATTTGTATTGAAGGACGTAGATGAAACAGTGGATAACATATCTCCTTTCTTCACTAATATCTATTTGCTTGTAGATGATATTCCCACATCTGGTTCTACCATTGGCTGGAATGCTAGACTGGCACGGTTGACGGTTGGAATGGTTGTTCATTCAGCACACCGACACAACCCGTAGGATAGCAAGCTAGTGCACAATGGGAATAACTCTGAAATGTTGGAGTTAATGACAGATTCTGAGACTGAGCACAATCACATCCATAAAGACTTTTATATTCTTACTTATATATATTTGTTCTGAATGCTTTGAGCAACAATTTACGTTTACTTGATGTACATACATGCCTGATGCTAGTGCTCATCAACTCTAAAGGTGGAGGTCAACTTGGAGGAGAACTTCTTCGTACATTTCGTCATCTTCTTAACAAATATAAAGTTTTTGATTTGGGAGACGAAGCTTGAATATAGAAAGGCTCAAGGGTAATGGTGATCGATTTTTCGCCGAAATTGACGAGAGAATGAGAATTATTGTTGCAGTTGGAGATGGCACAACTGGTTGGCTTCTCGGAGTTGTATGTGATCTCACACTATCTCAGCAGCCTCCAATTACAACAGTACCTTTGCAAACTGGAAAAAAGATCTTGTTTCTAGAAAATTGATTTCCGATAATTGATGCGGTGGGAATACATCGTAATTTCAATCTTGATAGTGGAATATGTTATAGAGACATCTGCCACTTTAGATGTGTTATGATTCTGGTTAAAGTTGGACAAGTTATTACAGAGGAAATAGGAGTAATGCCAATTTCCTTACTACTCTTGGAAGACAGCATAGAGTTGCACTTTGCATCAAATCATTTTCTTTGGCTTTTATTGCTGGATGGAAAAGTTTTGTCCAACTTTACACCCTAGACATTGTAGCAAGTGGAAGTTGCTACTCCTCAGATAATTGAGAAAGTTGTGGATAGATTTCATGACTTGAACCTTGAGGACAAGGTTCTTAATTGGGATGGGGGTATTGTTATGAACCGAGTCCAGCCCAATGTAGATACTAATATCATACAAGTTGTTATTGGGCTGACAAGAGCTATTGGGCCGAGAACAAGCAATAGGGCTAGGTTAATTTGGGATCCGGGTTGAGTAGTGGGCATGAAACAGTTCCATCAAAAAGGGTAGTGATAAGTGAGTTAGGGATTATGCAAATTGTTGAGAAAAAAAGTCTAGTCCTCTCATCCCCTTTCTTTGAGTCTATGCTTCTCACCCCTTTCTTCTACTGGTGTTCTTTAATTTCCATTTAGTTCTTAAATTCCTTTGTAATCCCAATTATGAGTTAGTGAAATAGATTTGTCGGTTGTTTGAATTTGAATTATGTTGGCCTTGTTATTGGGTTTGTTACAAAAAGTTTGGAGATCTATAAATTAAAGATTCATATTCTCATAGCATAACACAATAGTATCCACAATGTAGTCGTTTAAAGACTTGTTTATGGGGAGATTTTCTCTCTACAATTTTATTATTTTTTATTAGTTTTTAATATGTAGGTCAGTTGGAAAAATTCCATATAATAATATTTTGATTTTTAGTATACGTTTTTGTCATTTGATTTATCAATGTCATCATTTGTAATTGTAAGCTTCCACATGACGTCCTAATCACTTTCAAACCATCATTTACTTTCTTAGAAAATCAATTTAAGTTAATTGTTCAGTTAAAAAGATTCTTATCAATAACTCAATGAATACTCAAATAATATGGTTCAAGCTGTAAAATAGGCATGAATAATCAACTTAAGAATCTTAATGCATAATAAATAACAACTGAGAATTCAACAACAAACTCATCTCAAGAATTATCAAAACTGAATATGTAACCCTCGATTATTCTTTACTGATAGAAATTAGATGTAGGGTGTGAGGATGAACTCATTCCATCACTATGATAGCGTTACATATATGGGAACAACAAAGTTCATGGCGAAATCGATGAAATTCAAAGAATGAAAGAAAATCCTAGCTTTTCTGCTCTTGAGTCCTTGATCTAAGTCTTTGAAGTGTTAAAGAACGTAAAATAATGTTTTAACACTATTTAGAACTTAATTAGGTGAAAAAGGGTCGTGGTTTTGAGTTAGAAAGGGTGAGAAAATGTCACACCCCGAGCCTACGTGACTGACACTCGAGAACCATTGTTGGCCCCAAGTGAACCCTTGGCCGGACTCAACTCTTCGCGGACGACTTATTCATCATAATATAAACTCAAATATAAAGTTTTAATTCAAATGTCTCAAATACTTAACTTAGAACAATTAAAACTATTCAAACTGGCCACAAGAAGTCAAGTCTAGAACATTAACAATAGAAATGAAACTGACTTCTCAACTACTACTGTCTATCTATGAAGCCTCTAATACTACGAGGGATGTCGGGAAAATACCCCCGATCATCCTAACAAAACTGAAAAAATGGAAATAAATAAGGGATCCTCCGGAAGCAAGGAGGCTCACCAAAGCTAACTTGAACTGATATGGTATCAATGCCTGTATCTGCATCATGAAATGATACAGGCCAAATGGCATCACTACATTGAATGTACAAGCATGTAAGAGGAGCACTGAACATAACATAAAAGCTTGAACTTGGAAAGAAGGAAACATACTCACCTCAACTCTACTCAACTCATGGATACTCAACTCAATGCAATATAAAAACAACAATAAAGTGCAGTTTATATAAAACATTTAAAATAGTAGATAACAACTTAATATATTTAAGAATACAATAAATAACTCAGTTTGTATGTAAAGATACAAAATAACTCTTTTTGGGAGATTCTCTAACCGACAACCATCACTATGAGCTATGTGATGATACAACGTCTCGCCTACGCTGCCAAAATTGTCCTATACCTTGCCAGAGTAAAAGACATCCTCAAATAATAGGATCCACTAAGCTATGCTTAAAAAGCAATAAGGAATCATCTAAAAAGTATGACTCTTTCTACCCACATTAGCTACATGGTTTATGAGGACTTTGAGTTGTATGAACTCGTCCCCATTTCAGTGCTCAATACTACTCACAAAAATATAACTCAGCTTATATGTTTAGAAACATTTCCTCATCCTTAAGCTTTGAGATTATTACTCAAAAGGTACTCTTAAAAGAGATTATACTAAAAAAATCCTCATGAACTCAATTTGGAAATCAATGTTTCCTCTCATTTTAAATGTAAAAACATTTACTCTTGAGATTACTTAGTTCCCATATATTCATTTTGAAAAAATGAAACTCAACTCTCCTCATCCACAAACTCAAGTAATCAAGTCTTAAAACAAGTTTTAAAAGATTGTAAAAGACTTCTCAAAATAACTCGAAAGAACACTCAAGACTTTACTCTTAACTTTACCTTGAATTTGAATTATGAATTCAAGGGTTATGATTCATGTTATGAAGGATATCTCAATGTTTAGATGTAGTTTAGAGTAGTTAGAATCAAAAGAGAATAAAGGTACACTTTAGAAGAACTTAGACGGAGTAAACGACGGAAAAGGGTGGGGGCAAGAGACCTTGGCGCACTGCTGCTGTGGGGCACCAACCCCTAAATTTTAGAGACTCAAATGGGGCGCACTGCTGGAGCGTCACCCCAGCCTCTCCCCAGAACATTTTGACTAATTTTCTTCTTCGATTTTTGGTCCTAATTCGCCTAGAATCGTATGGTTTCTTCCCAACTCACTTAGATTCAAAAACCCAACATAAGTACATGAAAATCTACTATAAAACATCACTCAAACTCCTAAAATTCATCTCAAGGAACTCATCAAACTCATCATTAAGGATTTAAGAACGAAACTTCAAGAACCTCTTCAAGAACTCAAGTCATTCAACATCAAGAACGAAATTACGGATTTAAAATCACATGATTGGCATGTGGATGAAAGAATCCAACACTATGAGAGCCTACATACCCTTTAGGGATCAACCCTTAGCCAAATTCCTCGACAAATATCAAGAACCTTGACGAACGTCTTGAACTTTTCCTCTTTTCTCATCTTGAACTCTTCTCAAAACCCTAAGCGTATTTAGGATTGTGTAAATGGACCCAAATCAGTTTAGACCCTTAAAATATTACTAAAAATGTTTAAAGCTGATGGGGTAAGGAAAAAACCAAAATACCCCTCATTAGTTCGGGTAAATTTCGTTATTTAGACAGGCTGATTTCAAATGGGCATATCTTCCTCATCCAAAATCAAAATTTAGAAAACTTGGTGGCGTTGGAAAGAGCATTCAAAGACCTTTCATTTGATATCTTATGAGCCACTTAATTCATCCCGTACTGAAAGTTATAGTCATTTGAAGTTGACCCAAAACTCACAACAAGAATAACTTGAACAAAATCTCAAATTAGCTCTTTCCAAATTTGTTCTTTCTAAATTTTGCTCTTTCTAAGATTGAGTTGTTATAGAAAAGACTAAACTATCCTTCTTAAAATTGGCGAAAAAACCTTCAACTGGTCCATATACGGGTCTTGGTTTGACCCATGGACTGTATATCCCATCCGTGGATTCTATATTGAATTTTTAAGGCTCAAAAGTCCATTTTCGGGTCCAAACAACAGCCCATAGGTGAACTTATTGTTAGAAATCTGTATTGTAAACAATACTGGTGATAAGAAAAACTTTGCAGAAACACTAAGATACCAAAGTTTAAAACACATAATGTAGAACAAAAATTAATTAACAAAAACTAAAATCTGTAAAACATACCAGAATCTGTAATGAACAGAAAGAAAAGAAGATCAAGCCCACTGAATGCACAGTGTCCTCTTAAGGAAATTATTCCCCTCTAGTATCCGAGGTTTTGATTTGGGATATATCCTCCCAGGATAGAATGATCTCAATCACTAGTGTATTGATACTCAAAACTTTGGTGTCAGCGAGCCACTCAATAGCAGTAAAGTACACAAATAAAATTTGTGCAGAAGAAGAAGAAATCAGAAATTTTTGTAAGTAAAAAATCTGAAGAATCATTGGTATTTATAGCCAAGAAGCACTGGTTTCGAAAGGTTGCAACCTTTCAGAAACCAGGCGACCATTCTAGAAAGTTTGCAACCTTTCAAACGGTCATGACTCGACCAGATATAGCATGTACTATTAGCAAACTGAGTCGGTTCACTAGTAATCCTAATCAAACTCATTGGATGGCAATGAAACGTGTATTGGGGTATCCTACCATCATTTAAGGATATAGTGATGCAAATTGGATCACCGGGTCAAATGAAGTAAAATCCATGAGTGGTTATCTGTTCCAACACTCTGGCATATTCCAATTGAGAGTCACTTTCACCTTCATTCTTTGGAAATGTAAAGCTTTAATCAATTGGAGTCTAGACCTTATTGAAATTCAAGTACTTGAACTTATCCAATACTTTTTCAATATAATGAGATTGAGATAATGCTAGTCCCCAAGGAGTTTTCAGAATCGTGATCCCTAAGATCAAATCAGCAACTTATAAGTCCTTCATATCGAACTTGATGGACAGCATGCCATTATTTAGGTGCTTGCTTGAGCCCATAAAGCCACTTCACAAGCCAACACACTTTCTCTTCTTTACCAGGAACTACAAACCTTTCAGATTGTTCCATTTAAATTTCTTCCTCCAATTCTCCATTTAAAAAGACTGTCTTGACATCTATTTAGTGGATTTTAAGATCATGCACTACCGCTAGTGCTATTAACATCCAAATTGATGTTATCCTTGTTACTAGAGAGTATGTATCAAAGTAGTCCAGACCTTCCTTTTGTCTGTATCGTTTGACTACAAGTCTAGCCTTATATTTGTCAATAGTCTCATCGGCTTTCATTTTTATTTCAAAGATCCACTTTGATCCTAAATGTTTATTTCCTGGAGGAAGATTA
>JAJOOF010001271.1:0-30724 GCA_029582545.1 Solanum lignicaule | reverse complement strand
AGATGTTGAGTATTCTAGAGGCGTGTCACTCATCGCCTGTTGGTGGGCATCATAGTGGTATTCGGACTGCGCATAAAATTTTACAGTGTAGGTATTACTGGCCTACCATCCACCAAGATGCTCATGATTTCGCCAAGTCTTGTGACCATTGCCAAAGAGAAGGAGAAATTTCAAAGAGGCAAGAGCTTCATATGAATCCGATATTTGTGATATAGTTGTTTGACGTATGGGGCATTGATTTTATGGGTCAATTTCACATGGGATGAAGTATATTTTTGTTGCGATCAATTCTGTGTCGAAGTGGGTAGAAGCAATTGCGCTTTCCAACAATAAAGGTAAAACTGTCACCGCATTCCTGAAAAAGAATATCTTCTCCATATTTGGTACACCTAGGGCGATTATTAGCGATGGAGGTTCCCACTTTTGTAATAAGTTGTTCAAGGCGCTACTTGAGAAATATGGCATCCGCCACAATGTATCCACTTCTTACCATCCGCAGTCTAGTGGGCAAGTTGAAGTGTCAAACAGAGAGATCAAGCAGATTTTGGCTAAAACTGTGTATGCGAATAGAACCGATTGGTCAAGGAAGCTTGATGATGCTCTATGGGCCTATCGCACCGCATTTAAGACTCCTATAGGTATGTCCCCCTACTAACTTGTATATGGAAAGTCTTGCCATTTGCCGATAGAGCTAGAGCATAAGGCTATGTGGGCGCAAAAGAAGCTAAATTTGATTTGGGGCGCCGCATCGAATCAGAGAGTAAGTGACATGAATGCGCTTGATGAATTTCGCTTAAAATCTTATGAAAGTTCACCCTTGTACAAGGAGAAGATGAAGAAGTATCATGATCAAAGGATTAAAAAACAAGAATTTGTTATGGGTGATCTGGTACTTCTATTCAACTCTAGGTTGCGCTTGTTTCCTGGCAAGCTCAAGTCCAAGTGGACTGGGCCATTCATAGTCACGCAAGTGTTCCCATATGGAGCGTTGAGCTCGAAAATAATGAGGGAACAAGGTTCAAGGTGAACGGGCAAAGGATCAAGGTCTATCTAGGAAAAGAGGAGAATTTGCAAGAAATGGTTAAGGCCTACTATCTTGATGAAGACTAAGTAATCAAGAGAAATGTGACGTTCCGTGACGTTAAATCTAGCATTGCTTGGGAGGCAGCCCAAGATGTACAATCTAGCCAACTATAGGTTTTTCTTTTCGATTTAGGAGTTTTCTTTGTTTAGTTGATTTTCTGTAATTTTTAAATTGGTAATTTTATCTTTGTTTTAGTGTTGGCTAGATATAGCATAGAGTTCGTGTCTAAAAAAGTGTCCAGAAAATGTAAAAAGAAAGGCCTAATGGTTGCCACATGTGTAAGAGCGAAAGGCAAAAGCTACAGAAAAAGGGTTGTGCAGAGGTCTACGGACCCCATCGACAGTCCGTGGTTTCATCCACGGACCGTGAATGGTGTCCGTAGATCCCAGGTGAGATCTCTAATTTTGTCTAAGTGTTAAAGTGACCTACGGACCCGATCTACGGTCCGTAGGTCGACCCACGGATCGTAGACGGGGTCTCGTGGGTCCAAACCCTAGTTTCGCCTGACCCGACCCGGACAGCTTCTATTATGGATGAGGAGTTGCGCCAGCAGAGGGTGTGTGAGGGTGTTGTTGGGGCCTCGAGTTCTATGCCCGCTATTGAGGTTGTTGTTGCTGTGAGAGATGATGTGAGCACTACTGATGGTGCTGAGATGATAGATAAGAGCACTACTGATGGCGTTCCCTATGATGTGAGCACTATTGATGGTGCTGCGATGATAAATGGAAGCGCTACTGATGGCGTTCCCCATGTTGATCCAGTGGGCTCCGGGAAACTAGACACACCCGCTTGTTGAGTTCTTCGACGCATTTGCGCCACAGGTTTGCTTCACCTTCACCCTACTCTTTATTGCTTATTTTTGTGTGCTTTGAGGACAATGGCTCTTTATTTTGTTAGGGGTGGGGTAAATGGATTATGAATGATAGGGTGAAGTCTGAGCAACCCAACTCATAGGCCTCTCTTGGGGTTTTCTTGCCTATGTTCTTTTCCCCCAAGAGACTGTTTTTATTTCTGTTGAACCAGCATGTGTTAGGATTGTATATGTAGGAGCATGAGAAAGAATAAAGCATGATGGCATGAGCATGAAAGAAGAAAATGATACTCATCCAAAAAAATGGGATATATGCTAAAATATGTAGGCTAAAATGAGTTGAATGTGTTGGCTCTGAATGTGACATGATAAGAACCGATGTGACCTCATGACTTAAGCTAAAAACTTGAACTGGGTAATATGATAATCTGATAATGAAACAAGGTGCCAAGAGTGTGTGAGGATAGTTGAATGTTCAGATAGTTTTGTGCCAATCTAGAACTTACCCCGTTGGTCCTGCTAGGATAATCTAGACTAGAAGTTGGGAAGTGATCATAGGTCATTGTTCAAATCAGTCCACTTAAGCCTAAAATGATCTAACCAAATGGTAGCATTGTTCCCTTTTGATCCAAATATTTAGCCTAAAATTGACCATTTCTTTTGATTCACCAAACTCACATTCCCTTAAAATGTTGTCTTGGCCCCGGTCCCTCCTTGGACATGTGCACCTTGACTTAGGCAGAAAGCCTAAGTTGAGGGTGGCTAAGTCAAAAGTGATCTTGGCCCTGGTCCGACATCGGACATTATGCACCTCAACTAAGGCAAAATGCATAAGTTGAGGGTGGCTATGAAAAAGGAAACCTAATGGAAAAAAAGGTATGAAAAGGAAGCGTGAAAAGAAAAATAAAGTGAAAGAAAAAAGAAGAAAGTGAAAAAGAAAAAATAAACAAGTGTCACAAAGTCAAAAGTCGCATCTTTGGTTGAAAAGAGAAGGGAAAGAAAAAGGGATGAAAAGTTGCCAAAAGTAGGTTAAGGAAGAGGTAAAAAGCCAATGTAATGTCAAGGAGGGCAGAAAGTCACTAAAAAGTACCCAAATGTACCACACCTGACCCTGAGCCTACGTTACAAGCTAAGAAAGTCCTATAGTGATCCTAGCAATTAGTTTGGAGAGTCTAAGCAGTGAAAATAAGGGCAAGCCTATGGTATTGAGCACTAATTGTACTTGAAGTTACTTCTGAGAATGAGTGTTGAATGAATCCTTGTACTCAAAATCATATTCATTGTGTGAAAAAAAAGGATTTTGTTTGAAGTAAGGGCACTAGTTACATTGTCGGAAAGTTGGTACCTTTGTGATTGTGAAAAACGTGTATGTTGTGTATCTATTGGTCGATCTTTGTCATATTTTGATCCGCATGAGTTAGCTTGTTGAGTCTAAGAGAAACGATTTGCACTAGAAAAGAGATTTGGGATAGAAAGCCATGTGATTGCTTGAGCTTGAATGTATGCTTCTACACAAGTGTCGTTTAGAGTCTTAGTGCATCGCTTGAGGACAAACAACGAATTTAAGTTGAGGGTGTTGATATATCGTGAATTTACGATATTTTTAATACATTTCACATAATAGTTGTGTGTGTTTAGAGCCATTTTGTGTTGGTATTAATGTGTTGTTATCTTGTTTGCAGGAAATAAGTTCAGGCGTGGAAGTTGAGAGACACAACTGAAGAATGTTGCAAAAAAGGGCATCTATGGACGTGACCTACGGACCGTAGGTCCAGTCACGTTCTGTAGGTGGTAGGCGTAGATGGACAGGCAAGGCTCGAAGGAATATCAGGGAATTCTTGACTAAGTGTGGACCCACGATTACGAATGACGGACCGTAGATTGACCTACGAGCCGTCCTGCAGCTCCGTCAAATGATTCAGACAAGGGGGTTCTAGTACCTGATTTCGAAAGTCTAAGTATGGAACTATGGAGAAAGATCCATGGATCGTGGATCGAACCACAGTTCGTCCTGCTGATTCGTCGATTGTTACTGAGAGGTGGAGATTTTGAGCTTTGGTAAATTGCCTTAAGTCCCAAACCACGAAAGGGACAGTAGGTCAGTGTCGTAGATCGAAATCGCGTCTAGATACTTTATTTCCTTATTTCGTTTACATTTTATTTGGGATATTTTTTCTATATATAGGGCATGTAAACCTCATTTTTGCAGGTTAGACACTATTATTCTAGTTCTAGTTTTTGGCTTTGGAGATTAACTTGCAATTTTAGCAATTCTTGATTTCTTAAGTTCGTTTTGAAGATTTTGACTTTGCAATTGAAGTTGGGCTTTTGGATTTGTTCTACTCTAATAGTAAGTTCATGAATTCTTCTTATACAACTATAAATTGTGTTCTTTCTAGCATGAGTAACTAAATCCACAACTAGGGTTGTGGGAACCATGAGCGATTAACAAAGTATGAATCGTAACTAAGTAATTCTTGAATAGTGTTATTGCATGCATTGATAATTCTTTCGTTTAGAAGTTTTTTTAGCGGTTGCAAACGTTAGAACTCGTCTTGTTGCTACTTGTCGGACCAAGGAGGTAGTTAATAAGAAAAGAATTATCAACATAGATTTAGTGTGATACTATCTAATAGTCTAATGTCAATTGGTGCGAGGGTAAAAACTAAGCCATACATTGATGTGATGTCTATTATGAGGTAAAGGTAAGGGTTAGTAAATTATACACACGTAACCAGACCAAGGTGCGAGGTGAAATTCTCTATTTGCCGGACCAAGGATTTAAAGATACATAACTTATCACTTTGCATGTAATACACTAGGAAAGGATTACTATTAGTAGGATTACCGCGTTATGAGCTTATGGGGAACACGTACACCCTAGTATCTCTCTCATTGATAACAACAAAGTTTGAATCTTGCTCACTTGTTCTATAAACAACAATCAAGTATTTGTTTCACAAAACCCTCCCCCCTTTACTTACTTGTCTCAGAAATAAGTTGACTAAACGAATATAATCGTGAGTTAAGTTTAAGTCTAAACCATATTCCTCGTGGGATCGACCCCAACCTACAAGTTGGGTTCTTTACTTGATAACGATCACTTATACTTCTTTAGGGAGGTGTAATTTGAGCGTATCAGCATTCTTTGATGCTTGAGTTCTTGAAAAATACTTGCTAGCTTTCTCTCTTCTTGAATGAATAATGTTGTTTGTTTATTGTTATGTATAAATATCAGTTACGAACAAGGGTTTTGACCACTTAAACAAAAAACTTCGTCCTCCCTTCCTATTGGTGAAGTACATTGCACATCTCACCAACCAACCTGATAAGACAGCTGGAAAGATAACTTTACAACTTTGCACCACTTTGAATCTGGATGGAAGTATTCTGCCAAGGACCAGGTCCCTGCATTTGTGAGGATCATCAAAACAGTAGAATACAACAACTCTAACTTAATTGTCTCTCCTAAGAATCTATTTAATCTTAGAATTCGGGAAAAAACTAGAGCTTAATTTACTGAAAGCTAATGCAAAAACAGAAGGAGAACCTAATGCATCTTACCGTATTATATCACTTCGAAAAAATTCTATTAAGACTTCACTTACCAGCATGATACTGCAAGACGATGAACTCAATGAAGACTAAATCATTACAACACTTCAAAAAAGCACTCAAATAACATGCAACTCTAATGGAAGAGTAACTCCTTTATATGTTTTTAACACTTCATTGACATGGTCAAGGCCATACCCTAATTCAAGTCTTTCCTTGATTAAGATCGGATTTTAACCAAATTATCTTTGTTTCAGCAGATACAGTGTCCTGATGATATGCACACACTCATTAACTTGAATCTGGATTCTCCAAGTCATATTGTGTATTATGTAGTTCGGAACTCGATTATTGCAAATATACTAAAATGGTAGAATAACAGTTTCATTGTTTGTCTAGATACATATCTCTGAATCTTCCAAAAATTTCATTGGTCTGATAATAATATCTATAAGCATCGGCTTGAATTCACTATTAACTCTCAATTTACCCCTTCCCTTGTTACTTTCAAGAGTAATCCTTCCTTTAGATAGACTCATTATCTTATGAAACCTAAGTACCGAACTCAATAGTTCTACATCCTTCAAAATCTATTATCTTTATGTTAGTGTACATTTCAAAAACATCTTTAGATTCATGTCAGATTTAAACTTCATCAACCCATAAAACTAAATGTAAGTCATTCAGACAAATGTAGAAATGAGCGGAAAAAAATTAAACATCAAGATTATAAAATTGAAGGGAAAACATATGAAGATGAAAACCTAAGAAATGTCTCGAATGAGTTGAAATGAATCCTCAACTAAAAGCATATTTCTACAATATTAAATGTAGAGCGATGAAAGGTAAGTACATGGATAAGGATTGTTGAGTATAAAATATCAAGCAAGAGTCTCACCTTTATAAGAGAACATTGAATTTGTCGAGTGCTGACAGAATTTCGTCATTTCATGCGACTTTTGAATTGGTGTATACACCCATAATTCTTGTACATCTTCACAAATAGATAGAGAAAAAGAAAGATCAATATTCAGTCAATTTATGCAGATTTTAATTGGGAACTCATAATTCTCCACCCTAAGATTCAGATCAGATTGGAAATCATAATTCATATGAATAAGCTAATTGAAATTATTCTATTCAGAAATTGCCCAAAAACTAACATGTAATTCTAAACTGGCACTCACACAACACATCAAAATTAAAACCGTGCAGTCAATAGTATTGAGAGAAGACCACAAGAGGAAGATAAATAATGTTACGTTGCTTATTCTTTACCTCTTTGCAGTTGATTCTCACTCAATTAGACGATACAGAGGAAAAAGTTATGGTAAGGAAAGAAAAGTGAGAGGGACAGAGAAAGGGAAAAAAGAGGGATTCAGAATGGTGAAGGACACATGGTAACTCAGTGGCAGTTTAAAGGACACATAGCTTTAATTGATGTTTAAAAGTCTAAAATGCCCTCAAATGTAGTTTAAATGACAAAAATTGACATGTTGATACTTATGCCTAACTCATACTTCTAATATGATAGTAATAGTTTATATTTGAATGGATCGAAGAAGGGAGTTGGAAATGGAAGGGAAGAAAAGTTGAAGGATGTAATTGAAGTATTAGAGAAAGAAAAGAAGATGGAGGAAATACTAAACATGGAACATAAGGAGAAAACAAAAAGATTGAGGCAACCGTGGTTAAGGCTTATTACAAGAGGATAAGGCTAATGTCGTCGTTTATGCCTCATTAAGGTTGATTCATTCTCTTCTTATATATTTAAATTTGTCTATTGCACTATGATTGGTTATCTCCAGTTTCTTTTTGTGTCGTTGTATTGGTTATTTATTCCTTTTATTTTCTTTGTCTATTCTTTTGGTTTAATTTAAAATTGTATTTAAAATAATTTAAATTTGGAAGGATATCAAAATAAGAAGAAAATTAAATACAACATAAAAAAAATAAAACGTAAAGGACAATTTTTAGTTTATCATTTTCTAAAAAATACACACAATTTTTTTAAAAATAATTAAAAAGATATAAAATTAATGAAAGAGACAAAATAAAAAGTTTAAAGTGAGGAAGAGATTAAAATAAATATTTTACAAAAAAAAAATATAAAATCTAAATAATTATATGTACTGACTAATCGGAAATAGATCAATTAAAAAAGGACATGTGTCCAATATTTTAGTTCTGAGAGTATGCACACTCTCTTTGTCATGTCAGCTCTTGGGTGTGTTTATTCCGTTTTCCGTTTTAAAATAGTTTAAGGGATAATAGGACCTAGTTAAGTTTAGTTGTATCGCTTAGATTTCGATTATAGTTTAGGGGTACTTATGCATCATCTCTTTATTGTAAATTAATTACTTTATTGTATATATTTGAAACTACCCCAACGTTATTTTTTATCTATAATTTGTAGATACAAAATTGGTCAAGAAACAATTGTAAATTTTGTTAGAGAAAGTAAGAGATGATAATGTTAGATTTTATGGAGTTTAGTGACAAAGAAGATACAATAGTGAATTTTGCTAGCCAATTGGGGTTCACAATTAAATTTAATATTATTAAATTTAAAATAAATGATCAAAATTAATATATTTGTTATATATTAAAAACTAGTAAAATTATTTGCGCTTTGCGCGAGAATTTAAAATCACGAAATTTATAAAATAATATTTAAAATCTATCAGTCATTAAAACTAAAACACTATATTATTTTACATACAAGATTATGTAGTAACAAACATTAATAATGCAAAGGAAAATAAAAATTATTACATCTTATCATTTATCCTTAATAACATAAGCATAAATTAATAACTCTAAAAATACATACCAGGATCTGTAACATAAGCAATGGTGTCAGTGAGCCACTCAACAGGAGCAAAGTACACAAATATTTAATTGTGAAGAAGAAGAAGAGGAGGAGGTTTAGACTTTTCGTTGTTTTAAAATGAGAGGAAATTCCTCTATTTATAGACAAAAAAAGGTAGTGTGAACAAATGTTTATTGTGCCTTATCAGAAAGGTTCCAACTATTTGGAAAAGTTGCAACCCTTCGGAAAGGTCACAACCTTTCACAAAAGTCACAACTTTTCATAAAAGTCTCAACTCTTCATTAAAGTCACAACTTTTCATAAAAGTCACATTTTTTCATAAAAGTCACATTTTTTCATAAAAGTCACAACTTTTCATAAAAGTCGCAACTCTTCATTAAAGTCACAACTTCATACAAGTAACAACTTTTCATACAAGTAACAACTTTTCATAAATGTCACAACTTTTCATGAAAGAGGAAGGCAAGTTTTGGAAATAAATAAATTAAAAAGGAATTCTGGTTTGTGGTGGCGCCACGTAGGCGGGCCTAAGGTTCTCTTTTATATATATACTAGATATTGGAGCCCATGCCAGCACGAACTCAATATATATTATTCCCTTCGTTGCAAAAAGAATATACTAGTTTGACTTGGAACGGAGTTTAAGAAAAGAAAGAAGATTTTTTAATCTTATGGTTCTAAATTAAAGTTATGTCAAGTGTACCAAACTGCCCTTCAATATTATGACCTTAAACATGTCAAGTGGAAAATTGAAGTTAAAGTATTGCCAAAAAAGGAAAGGGGTACTTATTTTGAAACAGATTAATAAGGAAATGAGGACATTCTTTTTTTAAACAGATGGAATACTTATTTTGTTTCAATTTATGTAACATATAAATGAAATTTAAATAGTCAATCATTTTTTAATATAATTTGTGAATATTGTAAATTATTAATTTTTATGATTTATAGTACTTTTTACATATTTTTCAGATAATATTATTCATTCTCTCCCAATTTATGTGACGTAGAATTTCGTGAGTCAGACAATTTTTTTTTTATGTCTTTTAAAGTTATTGTGATTCGTAATAGGTTTTACGTCATTTTCAAATAAGATATGTTACTCATTTTGTCTCAATTAATGTGACATTGACATAATTTTGAGAGTGAACCAAATTTTTTATATGTTTTTTAAAATTTTAATATGTTAGTTATTGTGATTTATAATTTTTTTTTAGTCCTCTTAAATTATATATGTTACTTCCTTTGTCTGAATTTATGTGGCACGTGAGTTAATCAAATTTTTAGATGTCTTTTAAATATTTATGTTGTTAATTATTGTGATTTGTACTATTTTTCCATTGAACTTTGTTTTCTTACTTTTCTTTTTCAATTGGTTAGAAAAATTTGAAATTCAATTTTAGATCGAATCTGAAGAAAAATTCAGAAGTTGTTTTGACTTTTTCACTTTAAATTCTTCATCAAAAATATAAAATAATTATGATTTGTAATTATGATCAAATACAACTTCGATTTTTAAATATTATTTTTTATTTTAGAAATAAAATTAGTTCTTTTAAATATCTAGTATTTTCACCTTTACTGTATTTTTATTAATGAAATATTAGGATTTAGGAATGTAATTATTAACATTTTTAATGAATAATTTACCATGAAATCAACAAAGTGGGACAAAATGAGAGCCAGAAGAAGCTGTGAGGGACGTAATGAAAGAGGAATGGAGCTGGAATTCAAAAGTAAGAGGTTCATACAGAAACAAAATAAATAAAATCAATTTAAAGGAAATTGAAATGTGGAAAAAAGAGGGATAAGGATGGGCCCACATGCAGACACCTTTTTTCGGCTGAAGGAAATGGTAAAAAGGAAACATACAAATTGTTTTTTAAGTCAAAATATGAGAGAGTACAATTTTTGAAGCAATAAAGTATAATTTATTTAAGCATAATAATAGCAATATACCAGAATTACCCCTACAAAATAGCAAAACTTTCGTATGGTAGTTTTGAACATGTCAAAAATTTGTTGCTACGCATAAGTGAGAAAAATCTAGAAATATATTTATTGCTCTCATCTATGTATAAAAACTTACCTCGCCTTAAAAGTTTCTTCTCTAGCACTATTTGACACATTAGGCGAGCATCCTAGATTATACAATTCTTATCCAAACAATTCAGCTCATCCTAGTTTTGTTGCAGGATGTTTAGAAACTGGTCCTTCGCATTCCACACACCACCAACTTTGACTTCTTCTATCTGATATGCACGATTACGATATATTGATTAACAAAATGAGGGGAAGCCAAACATCAATATCTACCCACATCAATGTCTAATTTCTTTTACAATCACATATGAATGTTTATAGATATAATGAGTTTTGATCTAGCATCCTGGTCAGCAGCTTACCATTTTTCACCATACGTCAATCCAACACACCTCTTCACATAGTTTCATTTTCTCTTCAATACCATACTGCTATTCGAAATTGTAATACAAAATGCCTAGAAATTACAAATATGTATTTAATGCCAAAATCGGTATCAGTTGAATCAACTTACCCACCTCTCCTGACAGTCAAGTGGCGTTCAAATAAACTTTGAGCGCAATACCAGTCAAATTGAATTCATCTAAGAATAACCCACAAAGTTCACACGAAAGATAAGTATTGAATCTCTCAAAATGGCAAAATACAGCCAACAATATCTTTTCAATTTCTTTAGAAGTAGAAAAGATATCTCCAAAATAATCCCTCTTCAGAACTTTGCATACTTGGTTATGTAGGGACAAGATACCTGAAATACAGGCAAAAGACAACGAAGAGCCCTATCAATAATTCATATTCACAAGAACAGAACTAAGGTATACCCACCAATAAAAATATATAAACAAAGAAATACCTTCAAAAATTCAGCCAACAATCCCTCAGAAGAGAAGAATTAATAGCAAACATCACACCAAAATCAAAAGAGAACATAAATTTGGATGTGAACCGAGAGAAATTTCTAATACTCTTTCACCTACTTTGAGAGGGAGAGAGTAATGTGCAGTACTACTTCAGTACACGTATTCTCTTGCGAAGAAAAAGAAGTACACGTGGTTAGAAGTACATGTACTTTATGAAAAGATAAAGTAGTACAATTTAACTTGCTTTTGGTACAACTTTCTTATTCTATGTTAGTCCTCTCCAAAGTAGTACAATTTAACTTAGCTTTTGGTACAACTTTCTTATGTTGTGTTGGTCCTCTCCAACTGTCCCTTCTAAATAAGGGTAACTAGATGTTGTGTGCCCATGCAAGGCACGGATCCGTGTCCTATTTTGTTTAGCCGTTAGAATTTCTCATGAAGATTCTTCTTCAATAAAAATCACTTATGAAGCAAAGTAACAAATCAAATAAACCATGCATATAAGTTGACATAATGCATCTAGCTAAGAAGCAAACACGGACACTTAACAACATAACTAAGAGTTTGAGACAATGGGGAGTAAAAGTATAAAATTAAATCTAAGTGTCTTATAGATTTAACATTTCTAGTTCATTTAATACAAACTTGCTTCTAAAATATTTCTTTTTCTAGGCAAGCAGCAAGGTGTTTTCACACTGACAGAGATGCATATCCCTCTTTAAATGGCCTTCCTGGAGCAACACTTCATAGCGTAACTCCAAACCATAATTTTTGCAAAAAGGGATTCTAGATTTGCATTTGACAGCATTTCGGTTGTACTATCCAAGACCGCCACATTCCAAATGTTCATATTGACTATCAATCTTCTAGAAAGATTTTAACTCAAGATCTTGAGGTCTTAGACCCTTCTTTGTATCAACCAATTTTTCTGCACTTACTTATGTTTCATGGCCTACTTTCTTCTGCAGTACAATGCTGATAATCGCCTGGAGAACAGTCCATGGCATGGAGAATTTGTTTGATTCTCCATACTTCAAACTCCAATCAAATAGACAGGATATGATTAACCGTCCACTCCTCCTGGCCAAATTTCAATTAAACCTAAGCTTATTCGAATAATCAAACCTCAACTATTTTATACAAAACAACAACACTAAAGGACTGCACTGATACCTAACTTAGCACTTGTAAACCTCAATTATATAAAGGAATCAATCATCAGCCAGAAATGTAAGATAAAATGAGGGATATCCTAAAATAAAGACGTATAAAAGCTACTAAACAAATAATTTTAAGGTAAATTGGCCAATAAAGTAAACTAAACAGCTAAAGCAAAAGAAAATTATCTACTTATGAGTAAATGGAAAAAATATGCAGAATAAACTTATATACTCAGTCAGTCTAAAGCCTCTATTCATACGTGAATAAAAATGTATAATCTTCATAACATGGTAGAAAACAAAAAAGTAAAAGGTATTGCACCAGTCAGAAACGAAGGAGAAATTTTCACAGGTAATTACTTATGTGTAGTTTGAAAATTGATTAGCTTGGTCTTAAAATCTAATACATCTGGAAATTTAAACAAAACAATGGCAATAGATTGAGCACACAATTATTTTGATCTATGACATGCTTGTTGATTATTATTTATAATTAGAGGACGTTGATTGAGCAAACATCAGAAAATATAGGGATCAGTATAGCATTTATGGCAGCAATGAAAAGCTACAAAATGGTTTTGAAAATGCCTTCGTACACGAGCATGGAGAGGAGAGGGAAAATGAGAGCATTTAAAGCCAAATTAATCCTCATCGATCCAACCTAAGGAATGAGAGGCACTGTTAAGAAGGCTTATGAACTTTTGGAATCTACACCTAATGCTTTCATGCTTCAACAATTCTACAACCCTGCAAACACTCAAGTAATTTTTAGAAACCTAACTTAATTAATGTATTCTCTGTTTTACTATAGAATTCTCAATTGCTTCATATCGAAAGCAGGATCATTTTGACACAACATGCCCTGAAATATGGGAAGAAACTCTAGGTAATGTTGACATATTTTTCATGGGAATACTGGTGTTGGACAATATCTTAAATCCAAAAATTCTAATGTCAAGTTAAATATATACTCTAATGTAGTACTCTTGATTCCTCGAGACAGAATCGGTAAACTTCCAAGATAATCCCATGTCAAGAAATTGAGAACAATCCTATGTCAAAAATAGTTAACGTTGTGCTTATATGGACTCGAGACAACTGAAAGTAATATACTGAATGGTGGAAAACCAGGTCCTCATCAGATAACGGGAAATGGGGTCGGATTCAAGCCAGATATCCTTGGCATGGATCTAATGGAGGAACATCGACATTGAAAAAGTAGTGAAGGATTTCCTCGCTAAATATAACCAAAGTTACACAATTCCTTGGAAACGAAGTTTGTGATTAAGATATAATAGAGCTAATAAGTGAATTTCCTGCTGAAGAATCAAGGATTACCTCAACTAACAACCACGTATCAAGTGTAATTTCACAAGTGGGGTTCGGAGATGGTGGTGCAAGGATTATCGATTTTTCTTCATGGAAAAAACTTAGGCTTGAGGAATCACTAAATACCAGAAGTTGACACATACCAACAGTTAGCAGAAGAACTTTCTCCAAGACAGAACTAATTCTGTAATTAGTTCGTAACAAAAGATAATACTAACAAAACACCATTAGGGTCAGCGATTTTCTAAATCAAAATACATGAGAAAGTTAATAAGTAGAGGCACCAAACAATAATCATCCAAATCAGTAGTTGGAGTATCAGTATGTACATATGTATGTGAAGGTCACATTAACATACTCATGTAAGAATCTATTAAAAATTTACCCACAAAACAAGTGCAATAAGAGAAATTAATTGGAGAAAACAATTACCGCGGAAGAAGTAGACACCTGATTACAAGTGAAGATGGAGTATGAGAAGGAAACTGAGAGCTTGAGTATCAGAAGAATGAAGAAAGTCAGCAAAGTAGCATCACAGATGTAGCACACGCAGGTAAAGAGTCGGTCTTTTGAATGGGGAAAAAACGTGAAATGCCTAAAATACCCCGGACGACCAAAGTCACATTGACCGCAATACACTTGGCCGTCCGAAGAAACTCATACTAATTTAGAATGAGATACATACGTCCATGCCAGCACGGGCCCAACATATATAATTTATTTTGTTGTAATTTATGAAATTTGGAGAGCCACTCAATTTTTTAATATATATTTTCTTAAAAAATTAAGTTTTTAATTATCGTAACTTGTAAAATTGACATAATTTGTAAATAATATGTTATTTTCTCTGTCCCAATTTATATGGCATGAATCAAATTTGAAGAGTTTTATTTGTGGTACTTTTAATTTCTTAAATTCAATGACATATGTTTTTTTACTAATAATATTAATGATCTAATATTAACATTTGAAATAAAAAAGTGATTTACAGATAAAAAATAGAGAAATAAAATAATTAAACGTATTACTTATTAAGTAGTACTTATTTGGTTTTTTTAAATATAAATATTTACCTATATAAATAAGGTTTTCTTAAATAATAATAATACTATTTTTAACTATATAAAACAAAATATTTTTTATGACATTTAAAAATTAAAAATATTTTTATGTAAGATAGAAGGAATAACTAAAATATGAATCCGAAATATATTTACGTTATACAAAATATTCCTTTTTAATTAACACTAAATTAGTAAATTAAAAATAGAAATAAAAAAGTGATGTTGTCTGAGTTCGATCTTGGGACCTTGTGCATGAAATGTCATGCTGCAACCAATAAGCTAAGCAGGTAAATATGAGGAAGAGCACACAGCTGAAGCAGACATTTTGATGACCAGCTGCGTGCTCTAGCCTCTTCTATATAGTAGTAAAAGTAAAAGTAAAGTAATAAGAGAATACAGTGAAATATATTAAAGCTAAAAGAAAAAAAACATTATCGGGACTATTTTGTCATAATTTGTGTGTAGAGATTCTTCGAGACATTCTGTGTGTAGAGATTCTTTGGGGCCACCTAGTGCCTTGTTTCTTGGTAAATTTTGGGAGTTGTCGTCTCCGTCTCCGTGGATCCTTGTTTATGGTGGAGTAAGGTTTCCCCTTTTGTTTGTTAATTAATTCTAGTGATGCCATGATTTGGTTACTTTTCTATATTGATCTGACTGTGACTACATGTGCCCTCGATCTTCACTTATCTCTGTATCCATTCTTCATCCTTTTTTTCTTCTGTGATTTATCATTATTCTAAATCTGCATGTCTTTGCTTATTTTTTGCATCTCTGACTACTCATTCCAAGGTTGTTTCCACAGTATTCTTTGTGAAAAACATTGAATATGACTGGATGATATGATCCAAAATGTTTGTTACTATTACAATACTTGATATATAGCTTCTAGGATAGCCACTGGTCTCATATTTTTTTATGTACTTATAAGATTTCTATTAATGATTATATGAAGGAATTTAAGTTGAAATCGTTGGCGAAGGACGTTACCTTGAAGAAGAACCAGTGTATTAGATTTTGTATTTGTAGCATTCCCAATCTCCTTAGCTTGAGCCTTGAGCATATGCTACGTTTCTGATGCAAAAACCATAACTACTTTTTTTCCAGGCTACTTTAGTCACTTTCAGCTTAGGTTTGCACCTTTCCATCAAACGGATCACATCATTCCTATCATGTGGTATTTGTTGAATGGATGGCTTTCTGAATTGGTATATATAACTCTTCCAACTGACCTCTTCTCCCCATGTTTTAATGTATTCCTTCTCTTCCATAGCTCACATAGGATTATAGCATCAAGCTTAGGTTTGATTTTAGCCTGCCTGTTACAGAGGCTTGCCACTATTTCATTAAAATCTGTTGTTATTGCAATCCATTTATGTTAATACCCGCAAGAGAGCAAAAGTAGAACCAAGTCCTATTAGTAGAAAAATATGTGGCAAATAGATGCTGGAATGTCTCCTCCTTAGGATTTGAGCAACATGTTATATCTCATCCTCTTGAAAGCATCATCTGGTGGTAGTTTGTACTTCCAAAATCTCCACATAAAGAATAAGAGTTTTACAGGAAGTCCTTTAGTCCACATGTTCTAATAGGTCTCCATCTTCTGGCCTTTGAGTCTGATGTACTCCCAGATTGAGCTCATTTAGAATTCCCCTCTTTTGTCTAGTAGCCACTAAGGCCTGTCCATCTCCTTTTTAGTATTTGGTGGTTGTATGGTCTCAGTGATGTGCTCCACTATATCCTCAGGTAGGACGAGACGAGCTATGTCAATTTCTCCTTATTCCATTATTCATTGATCTGCAGCTCATTAACATTCTGAATTCTTTCATCACAAGATATATTTGGTGTGGCATAGTACACTGCACCCAATCCTGTCCAATTGTCATACCAGACTTGAGTATTTCCTAGTATGCCACCATATATGATGTTCTCTCAAATCCATGTCTGTGATCCATATTTTCATTGAACTCTGACTGCATTCTCCTCCATACAATATTTATTGCTTATGTAAGAACTCCAGTGTGGGTTTTGTTGCAAAATTTCCACCAGAATTTGCAATATAATGTCATAGAAACATCATGTAGAGATCTAAATCCCATTCCCTCTTCCTGTACTAGTAAGCATAAATGAGGCCAAGCAGACCAATGTTATACTCTTCCCACCCACTGTATTACTCCAAAAGAACTGAGCATACATCCTGTGCATTTGATTATCACACCATCTGGGGGATTCATTCCTGATAGTAGATGTATCGACATGCTTTGTAGGACATGTTTGATTAAAACAATCCTTCCTCCAAAAGAGAGCATCTTTCCTTTCCAAGATTGCTATCTGTTCATAATCTTAATCAAAGTAGCATTATAGAACTCCTTCCTTTTTCTACTGTAGTAGATTGGACATCATAAGTAGGTGAAGGGAAAGCTCTTTCTACATATTCCAGTAGTGATCTCCACCATTATACTGATGTCTCCTGTGACATTATGATGCATATAAATATAACTCTCTCCTTGTTAATTTTCTATCCTGAGTTTAATTTCATATTTCCTGAGTACAACCATAATCAGCCTAAGCGAAAACAGATCAACTGATGAGAATATGATCATATCATCTGCATAAGAAACATGATTGATCTCAGGCCTCTTTCTAGGCATGCCATAACCTATGAATTGTGGTATCTGGTTCAAAGTGTTGAGATTCCTTGTAAGTACTTTTGCTGCTTGGATGAACAAAGTAAGAAATAGTGGATCCCCTTTTTAACCTCCCCTAGAAGATTGGATGAACCCTTGTTGAGTACCAATTATTGCTTATGATTTATAAACCCTATCAATTAGCCTATCTTCATTAGTGTCTTGGATAAACATAAACAATGATAATCTATCATAAGTATTTTCCATATCTAACTTCATAACCACATTAGTGGTCTTGGTTCTTAATCTGATTTGTTGAGATAATTTCCTGTGTCACTAGTATATTCTCAGCTATACTTCTTCCCTTCACTAATCCAGCTTGATTTAGAGAAATAATATTCTCTAATCCATCTACTAGTCTTTCATTAATCAGTCTGAAAATTAAATATTTTATTCACAAAATTACTTGGGCTAATTTGTCTCATGACAGAGAAGGTAGTGATCAGATCCTTCTTTGGTATAAGAACCAAGATAGTGTGTGTAATGAATCTTGGTCACAGAAAAAGGCCCTTACCATATCTGAATGTCTTGTCCAATGATTTCCCAATAGGTTTGATAAACTAAGCTTGTGAAGCCATCTGATTTCCTAACACTTTCTCTATTAAAGCTAAATATCACCTTCTTCACCTCCTCATACGTTGGCATTTCTTTAATATCACTATTCTGAGCCTCAGAGATCATACCTGGTACCTTTTTTTGAAATCAAAATGTCATACCTGGTCTAGTAGCTAAAAATTATCTGATTCTTGTTGAACTAATTTTTGGAAAGTCTGACGCCTCAGTTATTTCTTCACTGGTCTCCAATCAATTGTCATTCAGATCCTGTATTGCTCTGAGCTGTTGTCTCTTTCTTCTTTCTTGAACATATGCATGAAAGAATCTCGTATTCCTGAAACCACTACATACCAGCCTTATGTTTCCAAAATTGTTCCTCCAAATGTAATTATTTGTTCAGGTCAGCTTGAACTCTATGAAGTCTTTCCCAGTTGTCAGGGGAGGGTTGTGTCTTAAACTGTACCTCATGCTCCTTATAACATCCTCCAATGCTTCTATTTCCTGCACTATGCTCCCAAAAGTGGTCTTACTGCATTGGGTCAGCGCTGCTTTAACCTTCTTCATCTTATGGTGGAAAAGTGTGAAGGGGTTGACCATAAAATCTGATGTCCAGTTGGTCTTCACTATGTCTATGAAAGTTTCATTCTTAGGTTTCTTAATAGAAGTGTTATTTCTTGAATAAGATATCAATAGGGGGGCATGATCAGACGCACTTCTAATCAAATGAGTAATGTCAATACCAGGATATCTACTCTCAAGTAATTGGTTGCCCAAACATCTCTCCGGTCTTTTGGAAATACAATCCTCATTGATCTGACCATTGCACCATGCTCCCCTTGAAGCCTAAGTCATGGACTCCAACATTCTGTATACATTGGGTGAATTCTTGTATCTCCTGAACCCCAATAGTTAATTCACCATATTTTTCTTCAAGTGATGTAATAACATTGAAACTCCCTCCAGTTTAATTCACCAAAGACGTGCAATCATCCAAATGAAGAACTTTGAGGTGGTTTACATGAAGGAAGAAGAGAGTTCTCAAAAGTATTCTATTTTCCCATTTAATTTTATGTGTAAGTGTTAAAAAGAAAATCAAAAGATTTTTGTAACTTAAATCTTGATATGCAATAATACTTTGAAATTCTAAAATCATATTATTAAGTATAAAATAAAATCACATTGGCAAGTCTATAAGCACATCAGTGAATTTGGAGTTGAGCCGAGGAAAGAAGAGAAGAAAACTAATGGTTGATTTCATGAATAATAAGGCAGGAACGGATATGAAGAATGATGGAATTGCTTCTGCAAACATTTCTGCTTTACATTGTATCGATCTCTCCAGCCCTGACATTCATACCTCTGTTACTCTCCTCAAACAGGTACCTCTCTCTATCTATCTATATATAGATATATACTAGTGGCAAAAACTCTGTGCTTTATATAATATTTATTCACGAAGTTATTCTTTTAAGCCGTTTCGATTAAATAAATTTAAATTTATCTAAATTAAGTTGTGTATATGTTTTTGTATGATAGTAAATCATCTCATTGAGTATAAAATGAATACTTACAAATACTATTAACATTGTAAATTTTAAGTGGTATTGATTAAAATAATTTGATTTTTTTTTCCAAAATAAGTTATATATATTTGTGTGATAGTAAGTCATTTATCTAAAATATAAGTTATATTTATGTATTTGTATGATAGTAAATCATGTAAGTAAAAACTGAATACTTATAAATATTAGTAACATTGAAAATTTTAAGTGGTGTTGATTATAATAATTTAAAATTTTATATATATATATATGTATTTGTGTGGCAGTAAATCATTTATATCTAAAATAAGTTACATAATAATTACCTACAAATATTATTAACATTGTAAATTTTAAGTAGTGTTGATTAAAATAATTTTAATTTTTTATCGAACATAAATTATATATATTTGTGTGGTAGTAATTTTTTTTCAAAATTTTGTGTCTGTGTGAGGTCCAAAAGCTCCTAATCTACTACTTATTGATACTACTAATTTACTACTTTAAAGAGGTAAAAGAGAGGAGCTTCCCAAAATGATCCTACTACCAAAAGCTCCTCTCTTTAGTTGCTTATGAATAAGTAGTAATATATATTATGCATTTGTATGTATTCATGTGTGTGTTTGATGAAGAAGCGTTGTGATCTTTATTGGCTATTTATCGAGGCTGATGGTAGCAGCTGTAAAAGAACAACTTACCATATAACGTTTGCGGAGAACGAATGAGCTATCTTGTGAAATTCACCTGAATTAGATACAGAGAGTTTAGGTTTCCTTCTTTTTATATAAAAATACCTTGAAATGTTCGAATGGTCTATTTTGAGGAGATTCAATCTGTTGGACAAATTGAAATTTCTGTTAAAACATGGAACCAAAAATTAGTTTGAAGCCCTCTTTTTTGTCCGTTACTTAATTTCAGTTTAAGTCATCCATTCTGCTCCTATCTAAAGTGATGCTAGGCTGCTTCACAGAGGTGCGCTTAAGCGGAGCTTGTGGTCACTCGTTCCTCACTTGTTCAACACTACATACGATATTTCATTCCGGACCTCACCAGCTCTTTGCTTGCTTTTCAACTAACTAATGTTCGGAGTGGAAGTGCTCTTAATCATGTCATTGTTGTCCTGTCAAAACCTTTCAACATGAAGATTATTTTCTTTCCACCTAGCAGGAAATTACCTAACTGTAAATGATCAAACTTTGTCTCTCAGACAATTTTTCCCCAAGCTCCCCCCTCCCCCCCCCCTGCAAGGGATAGGACCTGTATTAACTACATTTTATAGAATCACCACTATCTCTGCTTTCTTTTGTCACATTTCCTTTCTTTCATCTTCATTTATATTCCATTGAGATATCTTATTGCTCCATTAGCTCATATGTGTTTGCTATTGGTCACAGGCTTGCTTAGATTCAGGATTTTTCTATGTTGTCAATCATGGTATTAGCCAGGAGTTTATGGATGAGGTTTTCGCTCAAAGCAAAAAGCTCTTTGATCTTCCTTTGGAAGAGAAGATGAAGCTTCTTAGAAATGAAAAACATCGGGGCTACACTCCTAGTCTAGATGAACATTTGGATCCTGACAATCAAATAAATGGTATGTCTCCATCATCTCTCTTGTTCTTATTATTGTTGGATTAGAGTTAGAGGGGATATACCCAATGTTCACTGAACTACCAGTAGGATTAAACTAATTAAGATGAACCACAAAAATACCATAATAGATATACTTACAAACAAAAGATGACAAGTCTCACCTAGACACCTACCTGAGAGAGAGAGTCAGAGAGAATGCTCATAGGTGTAGGATGGTTAGACTCTAATATCTCTTTACTCTTGCAGTACAAAAATAATATAGATAGCTTATCATAGAACAGTGTGAAAAGTTACTTTAGCTGAGGCTACCTAGTGATTAGTCAAGATAGAGCTCACACAATAGTTTTGTCTGTATTATCTGAAAATGAGAATAGTGATGCATGCTTTTTAGTCATATTGAATGTTTTATGGTTTACTAACTTGTGTGAGGTCTTCCCATTACAAAGTTTTTATGGGTTAGTAATACACTATTTACTGGCAGTTAGCTGCATTCACACTGTAATATCTGCATTTGTCTTCACTTCCTTCAATAAATGTATGGCATTGGAATAAAAAGTAGGAAAATGCTACTTTTTCATTTAGTTGGCTGCTTTTTGATGGGCCTTAGGTGACTATAAGGAGGGATATTACATTGGAGTTGAAATACCCGAAGATGATCCTGAATCTCAGAGACCATTTTATGGGTCAAATGTGTGGTCTACTGCAGGTAACTTTCGAGGGGTTTCTAGTCATTTACCTGAGGAATACACAATGACCTTCCCAAACATCATTATTTTATGAAGCATACAAAAGTTAAATTGGTTAGTATTCTGAAAGGTACCTTGCCTGGATGGAAGGAAACTATGGAGAAATATCATCAAGAGGCACTGTGAGTTACTGTCTTCCAATCATATTCTTTATACTCTCTAAGTTTTCATTATCTTGTTAATGAGCATATTGCATTAGATCTTCAAGTTTGTTTCCTCCCCCGCATTTCTAATTTTTCTATCATTTGCTTCCTTTCTTTGACCTGCATCAGTGAGGTGACAAAAGCAGTATCAAGGCTCATAGCCCTTGCACTTGATCTTGATGTTGACTTTTTTGATCGGCCAGAGTTTCTTGGCAGACCAATTGCTACTTTGCGCCTACTGCATTATGAAGGTGAGGATGGGGAAATATCACTAGAGCCATCATGCTTTTCTATTTGAAGTGAACTGATATTTTGATTTCATGTCAAACTAGGCAAACTTTCTGATCCATCAAATGGAATTTTTGGAGCTGGTGCACATTCTGACTATGGTCTGATAACTCTTTTGGCCACAGATGATGTCCCTGGCCTTCAGGTACATCATCAAAGTAGTTTGAATTTTCTAGATATATTTATTCGTAGTTGATGTGGAGCATGAACTCTTAAATCTGTTTCAGATATGCAAGGATAAGGATGCAGAGCCTCAGATTTGGGAGTATGTGCCACCATTGAGAGGGTGAGACATAATAAGTTTCTTAGTTCTATTCTCTAATTTGTAAGTAAATCACAAGTTATAACTTGTAAGGTTTGATATTGCTTAGAATCATGTCTTCTCCTGCAGTATCCAACAAAGACAGCATGCCTTTTGTAAACAATGTAAAAGTTAAGTCTAAATCATCTACAAAGTGAAATAGAAGTTTCTGCCCTCTATTATCTAATGGACAAATTAGTTTACAGAAGAAAGTACGGGGATATTGTGATTGACATTCTACTTACAGTGCTTTTGTAGTGAATCTTGGTGATATGCTTGAGCGCTGGAGCAATGGTATTTTCAGGTAATATATGATGGTTGTGCATGTTGAGAATTTAAGTACATGACAATATTGGTTTCACTATCTTTCTAAAAGTACTATATAATCCCCCGCCCCCAAATTCTTTGGCGATCTTTTCTAATATCACTAAGATCCTTCGTTTCTAAAAATCATGCTAATCGTACCTTTTTTCTTGTCAGCTAACTTTTTGCTCTTCTGTTCAGGTCAACACTGCATCGGGTCCTTGGAAATGGTCAAGAAAGATTTTCTGTAAGCCCTTGAATGGTTTTTGGATGCTTTCATATTGAAATATTATTAAAGAGAATTGTTCAATTTTACTATCAAACCTTTTAGAAGAGTACTTGTTAACCCTGGAAAGAAATGTCTTTAGAATGTTATAATATAATATATTTTTCTAATTATGTAAGTGAATGAATGGAAGGAGATTTGTCAATAAAATATGATCACTATATATATATGATATAACTTGTCCAAAAGAAAGAAGATTTCTATGTCATATACAACGATTTTTGCATGTTTGGTTTTGTAGTACATCTATTAAATGTTGGTCGATCACTTTCTGAGATGATTAGGTATTTTTTTAACATATTTATTAGAGTATAATGATTTAGAGAGCTGCATTTACTTGTTCTAACTGGAGGCATCAATGAATAGCTCTTATGGAAATGGGCCGGGAGAACAAATTATTTGTCACTCTTCTTCATGTTGTGCAGATTGCATATTTTGTGGAGCCAAGTCACGACTGTCTTGTTGAATGCTTGCCAACCTGCCAATCAAAAGTCAACCCACCGAGGCAAGTAATATATTCCTACATGTGGCACAAAACTAAGCTATCGTTTGGTCATACATTTTTGGGAAATTACATCTGATGAAGTTTCTAACATGTATTTGTCTTGAAAACATATTTCATTGGTTTTTAAAAAACATAAGATTTTTTTTTGCTTGTTAGAAATCCTTTATGTCCTCAGTATTATTGCTTACTGAAGTTGTTGTCTGGTTGCTGCTCTATCAGGTATCCTCCAATCAAATGCGAGACCTACTTGCTCCAGCGTTACAAAGACACTCATGCTGATAGAAATTCTTACAAATGAGATTCTTGGTAACTGGTAAAATACAAATGGCACCGCAACATTTCTTGCACATATTATAATGTTCGACACTATGGTTTAATCTGAAGTTACTTGAGAATGTGTGTGATAGAATGGTTTATAATTTGTATGGAATAGGTAGTAGTAGTACATTTATACAACTTTGCTTACTTTTGCTATCTACTCATCCACTTTTGTAAATCAAGGAACAACTGTTGTAAAAAGACTTCTACAGATAATACTTTTTAGTTTTTAGTGTTAGAAGAATGAGTCATTCCTATATGCAATGATGGAGGAGATGGGATCAGCAGAATTCTAAAACTACGGAACCAATTGGTTACTCCAACAGTTTGGATTGAAGAATGTCAAGGACATGTGTAGATTTTCTAGGGTTTGAAAAATGAAACTTCACATTAGTACTTTTAATAGCCATTCAAAAATGAAGTTTTAGAATTTTGCTGTTATCATAATGGTACTTCTATTTTGCTCATTTATTTCTATCTAATTTTTTATATGATTTTACTATAGTTGTCAATTGTCCTAGTCTAAATATAAAATAAGAGTAAAGAGAAAAAACTAGAAAATATTTTTAATTATTAAAGAAATATAAAGGTATTGATTTTAGTTAACCATTAAATTGACCTGCTTTTTTTTATTGGAATGACTCATTCAAAAAATTCTACGCAAGCCATATCTATTAGAAATATCGTATGTATTAGTTGAGTGACTTTGTATTTGAAATGACAATAGTAAGTTGCTCTATAGGTGAAGTAATAATAGTACAATGACTTTTTTATTACAAAATAAAATCACTTGCTTTGAGATTAATATTATTAGTTAAGTGAACGGATGAGAAAGTAACTCAAGTAAATGATAGGTGTCGAATTGTATCTTTATCTTGTTTTTCTATAAAACAATGTCACAGATCACTAATAGTGTTGTCTCATATAATGATACATCTTCGCAACACCGGGATGAATAGAATATTTGGAACAATGGGACTCCTGAAGAATCAGCCCGACCAAATATTCAACATGAATCAACTGTTGCAACAGATATAACCATCTGTTGAAAACGTGGATACAAATTATTGAAAAAATTGCAGATATACCCAGATGATGATGAATGATTCTAAAAACTATTAATCTTACTTACCAAATAATGGTGTGTGAACACAATCACTTATGAGGTAATGTCAATTGATACCGAACGAAATCTGGTCCAATGATTAGCTAAATCTGATTCAAGAAGAAGATAAGAAGAAGAAGTACAAGGAATAGTAGCCAAGACCAACAATGTACGAACAAGAAGAAAAAAAGATGAAGAGAACGGGAAGAAGAAAAAGATGAAGAGAACGGGAAGAAAGCAAGCAAGCAAGAAGGAGGAGGAGGAGGAGGAGGAAGAGGAGGGCAAAGACGAGGAGGAGGAGGAGGTAGAAGAAGAGGAATCCGACAGGGAGGCAGGGGAAAACTTTTATTTCCCCTTTTGGTTCGTTGGCTTCCCTCCATTTTTGGTTCTCACCAAATTTGGTTAAATTAGGTTTTACCCTTTTACCCCTCATTTAATAAAATGGACCAAACTGTCAACTTAAAAACTTGAGGGCAACTCCCACAAATGCCTCATAAATCCTTAATCCTTAATTACATAATTGTCACCTACACTCAATAATTAAAACTTATGTCACCGTCATTTAATTTTGACACGTTAATGTTACCCTTAATTCAAAATCCCTAGTTAGTTTGGTTCATATCTATTCATATCTTTTATTTAAGTATTATGTCCATTTTATTTTACTATTATAGCTCTGTTTTCTTTCTCTATTTGCAGATTACATTCCATTGTTGATTAGTCTGATTGATAAATATATTTGATTATTTTCCTTGTTTTCTTGTAACATTTTGGTGAAGTTCATGTTGAGTTTTAGCTTAATTCAAATTATCATTCTCAATTATGTTGGTTACATTTAATGTTATTAATTTGATCGACAAGTTATTAATGTTTTGCGCTTTTTGATGGGTCTGACATGGATTAGCATATTAGAAGATTATTTCCTTTATGTATTGTTGTTGTTTCTAGGTTCTTGTGTATTTCTTGGATTGTTTTAGAGTCATTTTAATACTTATTCATTTTATTGAATTGTTAATAAACAAGTTGAAATTGGCCAATGAAAAAATTTGTCCGTCGATTTTTGAGGTCTCCCCATTTTAAAAGGCGGAAATTTGGTTGAAGTTTTATTATATGTTATACGTTACAATTAAAATTGGCCAATGAAAAAATCTCTTCTTCGATTTTAGAGGTCTCCCCATTTTTAAAGATGAAAATTTAGTTTATGTTTACATTCTTTGTATGTTAAAATTGGCCGATAAAGAAATTACTGTCGATTTCCAAGGTTTTCCATGTTCATAAGACGGTTTTTTATTTTTTTAAGTTATTATTTGATTCATTCATTTTTATTCATATTTATTACTAACATTTTTACTAAGTGTATTTACAGGTACCTAGAGTTGCTTCCAATTGAAGCTATTCAGATGGAGTTCGAATTATATTTTTTATTCATTGTTGTGTATATTATTTACGTTAGGCAAACCTTATGTCGTTTCTTATATTATTGTTTTATTATTTATCACATGTTTATTATATTTGTACATTATTTTTATCTCCTCCTCAATTTGAAAAAATGAATACAGTCGGGACCCATAGTTGTGGATTTCGAAGGATGCCTAATACCTTTTCTTCGAAATATCTTGAACCCTTACCTAGAATTCATTGGTTTCGTAAACATTATTTTAAGTTAATTAATTAATTGTTGTCCTAAAATTAAGTGACGACTCCTTTTAAAATTCTTTTATTCTTTAAAAATTTAATTAATTTTGTGAGTCACCGCGACGTTGCATCTTCGGGATATCAACAGCTCTATCGACATGTGCATAGTTGGATGTATCACCAACTTATGGAACTGCCTCATACTCTACAACTGACTGTGATCCCAGAGTTAGGTCTTTGAATTGATCCCGCAACCGCTTCCTCAGGCTACGAGGTACATACTTCTCTAAGAAAGCCTCAGAGAACTGAGCCCATGTCATCAAAGGTGACTCGACTGGTCTGTACTTTAAATAAGATATCCACCAATGCTTCGCTGAAACCTCAAGGTGGTAAACAGTGAAATCAACCCCATTGGACTCCACCAACCCGAGGTTATGCAACCTCTCCTAACAACTGACTAAAAATTCGTGGGCATCCTCGCCTACAACACTGATGAACTTAGAGGGACCCAATCTAATAAACCTTCCCAACATCTTCTGCTCCTCAGAAGTCATAGATGGCCCAGGAACCAGGAGCAAAAGTCACAACCTGCGCGCTGAACAATTGTACGAGGAGCTACAATAGCATAATGTGCTTGTGGGTCTCGAACACCCAGTGCCCCTGCCTAGGCCTGAGCATCCTCTCTAGTCTGGGTGCTATTGAAAGGCTAGGCATAGTACTTTATTAGATAAGTGGCCTACATCAGCATATGAAGAGTAATATGTTTTTATATTTTTTTATTTACGACTAGCATTTATATTTTTTCATTAACAATTTAGCATAATACAAAAAAAATTGTAATGAGATATTAACTCAATATTATTTTAGTTCTAGTTTATACAATCATGAGTGATACTTTCAGTTATTATCTTTAATGTTTATTCTGTTATTTTCAATTTATATTATTATGTGATGTGTGCTAAGTTTAAAAAATAAATTTAATGCTTGTCAAGAAGTCAATTTAATATATTTTCATGTAACTTATAGCGACTGAGATTTTTCCTTGTAAAATTTTTATATTTCTGAATTAATTTATCTTGTAAAATATGAGAAACTTTGTCACCATTTTTAAATTATCAAACTAACGAAAACTAGTGCATTATTACCATTTACAAATTTGAACGTCATCAAATTTTTGTTATTTTTAATTGTATGATTATGGATGAATTTTATTATTATTTGACATATTTTATTATTTTTTCAATTTATACGACTCTAATTTTAAAAATAATATCAATATATCACATAATTAAATGTCCTCAAATATTTGTGAATTACTGACAAAATTTTTATCATCAAAGATAACTTTTAGCAACGACTAGATTAAATTTTTCAAGACAAATTGTAACAAACCCGATTTCCAATACAAACACTGATATATATTGTTATCACTGAATACAAGTTACAACGTATAATACCTCAACAAAGTAGTAACATGCTAACTAAGGAGAGATTAACATATAAGAAGGTAACTAGAAGGGGATGAGATACTGGAACAGAGAAAGGGGATGAGAGATGACTGAAAGCCAAGGCTTCGACATAATTTCCATTACCGTTCTTTCTAATCGCTAGACCTTTTTAACAATAGCTAAATGGGCCTGGATTCCAAATAAAACTCTCTAATAGCTCGTAAGCCCTTACTGGGTCAATTTGGTTCACAACAATACTCCCACCCTCCAAAAGAACCTTGCCCTCAAGGTTCATGTGAGGAAACTTCATTCGGCAGCTTGGAGTATTATAATTGCCTTGGCTGCTACAGGTGAAAACCGTTATGATGATTTTGTTGGCAGCTTTGAGGATTGCAGAATTAACTCCATCACTCTTGCTTAGCTTCTGAGCCTTCATCACTTTGTACAAGATAGCATGGCAAAGATGTATAATAGTTTGAGATGTGTCCAAAAGAGTAAACCACCTAATGATGTCAAACTTCCATATATCATGATTTTGATCTTAGAAATGTTACTGGCAGCAACACAAGGAACAAGTAACTTATTAACTAACAGAAACTCATTGATATAGCAAACAAATTCTGCGATGTCCTCGCTCCATTCGTTTTCAACATCAATTCCGTTTCTATCAATTGATATATGATGCAAATGATACTTCTTAACATACTCCAACCCGTCAAAGATAAAATTGTCCACCTTCAAATACCGACGAACAATTTTAGAAGCTCCTTCTTCCCCATGTCTCTCCATTGCAATTAAGTCATAAAGTAATCTATGGAGCACAACCAAATCTACCCTCTCTATGGCACCATAAATTGTGTAACTAGTAAGGTGCACAACTTGAAGCTTCACCTTATATCTATTTCGTAACTTTAGTACCTTCCACTGCATTTTACTACTTAAATTTGCAACGTATAGATGAACAATTGTCTTGGAATCAACCTCACCAATTATGACAAGCCCATCGAAATCAAATTTCGATTCTATTTCAACAGATTTCTCAATTTGGGCTAGAAAATTCAATAAAGAAACTGAGAAAGGTAGCTTTGGAAGTCATCGTGGCAGCCGAGGTTGAAAAGTTTGTACCCAAAGAGAGACCACGAAATGATTTAACACACTATCACCACAATCAAGAAACTGACCAGAGTTAAAGTGAATATGTCGCGAAACAGTCCTTGATTTATGAATTAGACCAAACATAACACACAAAAGTTTAACAACTCTATTGACCAGAATATTTGGTGACTACTTGGAGTAACTTCCAACAAATTCTTGAAGCATTCTCCGCACTTTCTCCTCCATAACATTCTTTCTCGATTTAGACAATAAGAAATCATAAATATTTCTCTTTTGCCCAGTATCTACCCAGTTGCAAGAATTTCTCAAGGTTGATATAATAAACTTATCCTGATCCAAGTCACTCGAAGCAACACACAATACCAAATTATACATAGTAAGTAAACTAGAGCCAGGATCAAATGGAAACTCTAAGCCAAATTGATCAGGTGGAAAAAGATTCAAAATCAAGAGAATCACATCATGGCCAAGTCTACTGGTTATACCTCTAGTTATAAGGTTGGGATAACTGCAAGTTGAAGGAATTGAAGACACCTTCTTCCAGCATTGAGCAAGCCCGAGTCCATGTTGAGGGTAAACCTTCCCATTTCTGATGGTAACAATTTCTTCTTCATCATTCTTGTCTTCACTTTTAACATCATTTTCACAATCAGTTGCCTCAGCAGTAGGAGAGACAGAATTTGCCAGATCATAAGGAAAAATTGCCTCAATTGTATCTCCTATTGTCAACTTACACACCTTGTGGGGATCCTCAACTTCAAGTTGACTAAGCTTACATGATATATTAATGGAATTTGCATCTGTGGGTCTTTCAGACAAGTCATCAAACACCTTGGGTGCATTGGTTTTGTTGTTGCCTTCAGATTGTTCGTCATAGCATTGCGACAAAGGTGAGTTGATTATATCGCTCCATTGCGGAGCAATATATGCAATATCCGACGTGAGTACATTAAAGTCACAATATCCCGACATTGTTATCAATCTGTGTATAAAAAATCAGAATTACTGATTTCAATAAACTTTGCAAACACGAAGTAACCAAAGTTTAATAAACCAGTAAGAATAGATGAACAGAAATTAATTGACAAAACTAAAATCTGTAAAAAAACGTACCACAATCTGAAAAAAACAGAATCAGAAAAAGATCAAGCCCACTGAATGCACAGTGTCCCCTTAAGGAAATTATTCCCCTCTAGTATCCGAGGTTTGATTTGGAATATGTCCTCCCAGGATAGAATGATCTCAATCACCAGTGTATTGATACCCAAAACTCTGGTGTCAGCGAACCACTCAACAGCAGTAAAATACACGAAGAAATTTTGTGTAGAAGAAGAAGAAGAAATCAGAAAAATTCGTAAGGAATAAGTCTGAAGAATCAATGTATTTATAGGCAAGAGGAACTGGTTCCGAAAGGTTGCAATC